>JAVKPL010013924.1:0-82500 GCA_032173675.1 Gastrolobium villosum
GCTATGTTACTGTTACTTACTTGGTTCGGTTGGTCTTGCTCCAGAGCATTCTGATTCTCTGTCACTTTGCTGACTTGATCCTTATTACATTGTTGGGCTGCACTTGCTTTTGACTTCCTTCTTTTATAACTACGCGTAAAAGGCTCTAGTGGCCCATAGGATCATCTGGAGAATCTGCAACTGAATTAACTGTGGCTGTTAATTAGTTAAGATAGGCGGGCAAAAAATAAAAAAATGAAGGGAGACGAAGAGAGGAAAATCAGGCTAGATCATAAACAGAAATAGAGGCCAGGGTTCTCTAACCCGTGGAGTTAGGAGAAAATTAGAGAGCAACAACATTGTACCTTTCTACCATTCTTTACATTCAGGATTCTGAAACAAGTTCCTGAGAAGAGACCATAGCAATAAGGATTTTTTCTGCACCGTTATTTTCTAATTCCTATACCAGTCTCTATCATATACATGGCTACAACCTGCTAGGTCTCTCTATTACTCGATTGCATATATTTCATCCATCACAATTTGTTCCCAAAATATATGTAACTTCCACATTAAAGAACAAAAATTCTTCCTTGAAAGGCACTGCAATGTTCATATACATAAGTAGAGCTACATACACAATCTGTTAGATATTAAGAGACTTTAGAGGTTTTATTAATTACAATTGACTGGTGATCAGAATTCAAGAAAAAAAAAATATTTTAAGGCTTAAGCAGATAACTACATAATCAAAAAAGAAAGTAGCAATTCAAAATCACTTGATTTGGTGTGTTACCATTTATGAATTTCAATTAAAAATCCTCATATGGGAATCAAACTAACATAGGGAGAAGGACGGGATATGAGGAGAAGGGGATGAATGGTTTTAAAACCATGTAGTTACTTTCCAAAACAAACGACAAATGGCTATCTATATCTATCTATTTGGGAAAGTTATCAAGTGCACACCCTTAATATTCAGCGGACATACACGAGGGGAAATAGTTTAACTTAAGTGTTTATATAATTCATACACTGGTCTTTGAATTAATATTCGTATTGCATATCCTTGGCATTGAAAGGAATAATGAAGAAGACTTAACAGAAAACCTGCTTTACTTACAAATAGGTCTTCTATATCTCGAACCACAAACCTTTACATTCTCCTATCTGCTACTCCCTCCTCCACCCACCTCTGGGGTTGAACGAAAAAGGTAAGCATACCCAGAAAAAAAATAAAAAAAAAATTAACCACCACCGTCTTAGTAATCAAGAAAATCCTTCTGCTGAGGCAGCAAACTCGATATACTTCCTTGACCCCAGCCATTCTGCACATGCTTCAGAGTTTTCAATGCAATTCCACTGCCACCAT
This sequence comes from Gastrolobium villosum, assembly GCA_032173675.1. Lineage (NCBI taxonomy): Eukaryota > Viridiplantae > Streptophyta > Magnoliopsida > Fabales > Fabaceae > Gastrolobium > Gastrolobium villosum. The sequence continues at coordinate 1,352 of JAVKPL010013924.1, forward strand.
CCCTATCAAGGATTAGGTAACGATTCATTATTACTGATCGAAGAATATGTAGCATAAGTAACTTGTGGATTGCACTCGTTGAAAAAGCCAGACAATAAACAACGCATAGTAGAATCCAAGTTTACATTTAGTTTGATGGAACTAATATATTTAAGATGGCAGCAAATGATAATAAGATATTTGTCAGATGTCACATGATAAAGCAAATCTTTCAAAGATGAATAAAACACATAAAATGTTTTTATCTGTGTGAGTTTATCAACCAGGTCGAGTTAGAAACTGTCTAATAAATAAGGTATAGAAATGAGGCCACAGGTTATATCAGGTGGTAGTATTCCATTCATCCAAACATAGTTTCCTGTCTTATAAAACTCAGCAGTTTAAGTTGTCATTGTCCAAAAGTTATAGAAGAAATTACATGGACCATATTTTTGGGAAAGCTAGTAATTGCATTTAGAGATTAAGGAAGCAGATTATGGACAGACTAACCACAGACAAAGAAAAAGAACTAAATAAACAATTGAACCCAAGACAACCCAAACTATCTAATGAAAAATCATCATTTTTCCGAAGATGAACGGAACCCAAAAGTGAAATGAAAGATTATATTCATCACCCAAATGGCCATACCTGTTAATTATATCCTGCCAGTCACTTCCACCATCCTTATGTAGATTTCCAGGAACGATCCTCTTTCTATTTTGATAAGTCCTATCAGCAGCTCTATCTTCTAAAGCCAATTCCATCATCTTCTTTGCTAGTTCATCAGCTTGTTGCTTGTTTCCCCTTTTACTTAGGCCATCAATTACAGGCATGAATGATGAATGGTTGAAGCCATACCCCTTATCAATCAATTTATGAAGAAGGCCATTAGCATCATCTAATCTTTCGTCCTGGCAAAGTCTGTCAATCAATTCTTTATACATGAAATTCTTCAATGCGAAAAATCGATCTAACGAGGCTTCAAATAGCTCCTTTGCTTCAGAGAGTTGTCCTCCAGCAAGTAATTCGTTGAACATCAAACTGTACAAGGCTTCTTTGTGGCCACATATACTCAAAGCTACCTCAAATAGTTCACATGCTACTTTAAAATCAGTAGATTTGCTGAAGGCTTTAATCAATATTTTGAAGGAAGATATATTGGGAGATATGCCCTTATCCAACATTTCATGTAAAAGAGAAGTGGCATCCTTTGTTTTCCCTCCTTCACAAAGACAACTAATTATGTTATTATAAGTGCAAATATCAGGACTTATCCCTTTTTCTCTCATCTCATCCATCAATCCGTATATTTCAAATATTTGCCTTTTACTTCCGAAGCCCAAGATCAATGAATTATAAGTTCGAAGAGTGTTGTTGCAACCATTTCTCTCCATATCCTTCACGACACGGAAGGCCGATGATATCTTCCCTTGTTTACAGAAACTCCAAATGAACGTGTCATAGGTCACAGAATCCGGGTGCAAGTTTTTGGCCATCATCTCAATAAATTTTTTTTGGCTTCCTCTAGCCTTCCAACCTTGCAAAGTCCATTAATTATGGTTGTATATGTGATTACATCAGGCAAGCTGTTTGATACATTATGGGTTGAATTAACTAGGCTGGCAAATGTGTTTCCTTTACCAAGGGAAGTTGGTCCATCAGTCCACATCTCATTTACAATTTCAATTGCTTTATCCAGCTCTCCATTTCTACAGAGACCATTGACCACAATATTGCAGGTCACAGTATCTAATTGATAGTGTTTTTCATTCATCTTTTGCAGAAACTCCTCTGCTTCTAGTGTTCTCTTCTCTTTCCACAGGCTATGCAGCAATGTGTTGCAGGTATAAGTATTTGGGTGACAGCCATTCCTTATCATTTCATGAAGAACAGTTTTAGCTTCAAAAACCTTCCCTTTGCTACAGTACCCATGGAGGAGAATACTATAAGTAACAGTATCCGGGTAAACACCATTGTTGATCATCAAATCCACCAACCTTCTGGCATCTGACAGCATATGGTTCCTGCACAGCCCATCCATCATAATGTTATATGAATAAGCATTCGGTTCAATGCCTTCGGCTACCATTTCATTAAGAACTAACCAAGCTTCCGATAATTTTCCATTTCTAAGCAAGCCAAACAACCATATATTATAACTTTCCAAAGTGACAAAATAACCAATTTTCTTCATGGTCTCAACCAAAGACCTAGCATCCGCCAGCATACCTTGCTTGCAGAACCCCTTAAGCATCAAGTTAAAAGTTATGATATTAGGCCTGGGAACTCCCAACTCTTCATCCACCTGCATATCTCTGAAAATCCTCGACGCCTCTAAAACTTTCCCGGCTCTACAAAGTGCTGATATCCTAGAGTTAAAGGTAACAACATCCGGCAACATACCCTTCTCTCTCATCCTCTTAACCAATTTCTCAGCTTCATCAGTAAGATCCCTTCTACTAAAGCTAGAAACAAGAGTATTGTACACAACCCTATTAGCATTGTGATTTTCCTTGTTAACCAGCTCCAAGGCTTGATTGACGAGGCCGGCTCTACAAAACCCGCGAACCAAAATCCCAAAAGTGAACTCATTGGGTTGACACCCTTTTTCAGACATTCTATCAAACAGTTCACGAGCATGATCAAGAGCACCGGATTCACACAAGGATTGAATCAAGAGATTGAAAGTGTAGGTTTGTGGCTTAACACCGGCGGCGATCATGTCGGTGTATAACCACTTAACGAAATCCGAACGGTTTTGTTTGAGGGTTAAGTGGAGGAGCAAGTGGTACGAGGAAAGTGAAGGAGGAAGTGCAGGGAATTGGGTTCTGAGGGATTTGAAGTGCGAGAAAGCCTTGTCGATGTGACCCGATTGTGCCAAAACTCGAACCAAGGAAACGATGCAAGAATGGGCAATGTGGTTGACCTGCGACGCCACGATGAGTTCGTGGAGTTCATCGATTTCGCGCTGCATGTTGGCGCCAACAAGGACACGTGTCATGGTAGCAACAAGATGATGAGTAGTAGTAGAAGTGGATAACGAAGACGAAGGAGAAGAGAGGATGCGCTTTAACAAATGCCATGCCAATCTAGGATTGTTGCTGTTCTTCAAAACACCTTTCACTAGCTTCCTCGTTTGCTTCATATGTCACGGTTTGGTTTAGATTGTGCTTTCGGAGGTTTCCCGACAGCAAATTACGTAATGTTAAACTGTGGTCAAAATTACGAATAATCAATCTACTTATCCAACTTATTACCTATCTAATCATCATTGGATTAAAGAGAAAGAATGCTAAAAAGTTTTTGAAAAAAGAGTAAATGTTGATCCAATGGTGATTAGATAGGTAGTGAGTTGTAGTAGAAAATTTTGGTAGTAAGAATATCTCTCCTCCTTACATATATATATAAATTTTGAACCGGTATATATATATATATATATATATATATATATATATATATATATATATATATATAAATTTATAATTTATGTTAAAAAAATATATAAATATATTCAAATACCTGTAAAAAATGATACAAGTTCCAAATATTTTAATATAAAAAATTATAAATTATATATCATTATCCAGATCAATTGTTAAAAGAGTAAACACCTTTTTTGGTCTCTGGCAATATCCACGAAATCATTTTTAGTCCATGACAATTAAAAAGGACCATATTGGTCCCTAAAATTATGAAAAAAGGGCCACGTTAGTCCTTCTGTAACTCTTCCGTCACGGTCAAACTAATGGTGCCCATGTGGCACGTTATCTGCTGACGCGGACTGGACGGTTGACACGTTGGAACGCTGAACGACGATGTTTTCAAGCAAATGGGTTGCAAAGCTTTCCATGGAAAGCACGACGTCATTTTATTTGAACCCTAATAATTGAAAAAACCCCAATAATGAACTCTAATAATTGAAAAAAAAACCCCAAATGCCTTCAATCGAACCCTAAACCGGAAACTTCATCCCCCATATTGATGAGCAAATCCCTAAACAGCAATATGCCCCCAAAATGTTTGCACTTTGATGATTGAAACTCGACGAATAACATTCAGCCCTCAACCGGATTTATGGGCGTGGGAGAAGATGAGTGTTTCTTCTGGCATGTGGGGATCAAGTGGGAGTAAATCAATGGGGGAAGAACAATGGCTAGGACCACCAGTTAGAGGTGCAAATTTGGGAGACAAAGTATTGTCTATACCTCCAAAACTGAGAGAAACCCAAACAGGACTTTCCTTGGCTGTCCTAATTTCAAGGTATGAATTTAAAATCTGCCCCTTTATTGAGTTGGAACACTTGCTAACCGTGGTTTTTTGATTTTGCAGGAGAAGAAGCCCTATTGTGATTTTTTTTAGATGGGTAGATGACATGTGTAATGAACCCATGGAGCTGGAAGAAGCAAGAATTCACACTGTGGAGTTGGATGTTGCTGAAATTAACTTCAAGTTGAAGTATGTGGAGATGATGATGAGAGAGCAAGATGTGAAGATTACTGAGCAAGGAATAAAGCTTCATCAGCAGAAAAGAAAATTGAATGATGTATACCTGAAGATGGTGGAGGAGTTAGATAGGATGGACAAAAAAATTAGGACAGTTGATAGGTCAGCTAGGGTCTTAGGTGCTTGTGTTGGTGTGATCATGATCTATATGTTTGTTATTAGTGTGGTAAAAGTGAAAACAAGTGACCCAAATGTATTTTTCTTTAAGTGAATTGTAATGAGTACTCCTTCTTTATGTTATACATATTATGTGTTAGTTCCAATCTGTTTGTGTGTATTATCATTGTATCACAAACAGATTTAGATTGCTACTGATATAGATGCATAACTCATGAATTGCTGATACAGAAGTTGCATACTGTTATGCATATTTTTTTACTGATTTCAAAACACGAGGGCCATTTAGGTCCCTGGCAATGTTACTCGAGGGCCATTATGGTCCCTGAAAAAGTGCACGGGGCCCTTATTGGTCCCTGACCACAGAAAATTAGGACATGAGGGATTGATGTCCAAATCAACAAAATGCATCACTCATTTTAAAAAATAGTAGTCCATTAGTTCAGATACACGTGTTGTCCCTAACTTGTATGCTTTTGAATGCAGTCCAAATCAACAAAACAAGTGCATTATATCAAAAATGCATTACATAGGGGTCCAAATTGGTCCCTCACAACGAGTGTCGGGGTCCTAATTGGTCCCTGCAACCAAAAAATTAGGCATGATCTGTTTAATGGTCCCTGCAACCAGTAACACAGCACAAACCTGCAACATTTCTATTTCTATTTCTATTTTGGCATGACCAGTAACCAGAAAATATGGCAGCTAAATGACCAACTTGACCAGAAACCTACACCAGAAAATGACCAACAACAAGCTAACTCTCTTAAAAAACATAAGAACCAGAAAATAGACTTATGACATGCATCAACCCATGCAACATTCATAAACCCGTGAACCAAAATAAATTGCACTTAACATGCATGTCTAGAATATAACCAGTTACACATAATTGTCTTCCTAGAACTAGAAAATAGTAGTGCATTACAAATAAAAGCTAACTAATAGGAATCATAAGTGAGGCCTATAAATATAATATGGACATGCATCAAAAAAAATTACATTATAACTGTATAAGGTCTCCAAAAACAAATGGCCAGAATTTACAAAAAAATCTCATTATATCCACTCCTTGTCAGTTGGCTCATGCACTACTTCCTTGTTCTTCTTCATCAGCAGCTCATTTTCTTGAGGATCGCCTTGGTGGCCTAAAACCAGGTGTTGTCATGAAATGCAAAAATCTACTTCGTGTGCCACTGCTTGCTGCCTTCATTGTCTCTTCTGTCAATACTGCATTTGCTTCTTCTGGAATTGAAGGAGGTGGGCTGCCTCCTCTGAAGTTAGTTGCCTTGATGTGGCTGAGAACTACCAACTTCTGAAGGGCCTCCTTGACTTAATGGGATTTCATCTACTGAGTCAGAGTCAATCCTCATAGATTGTGGTCTTGCTTGGCTTTTATCTGTTTTGGAAGCTGGTGGCCCCTTACAACTCTTGGCATAGTGTCCAGTCTGACCACATTTAGTACACTTGGCTGCATATGTCCTTTTGACTTTCTTTGTCATGCTCCCTTGGTCTTCAGTTGGGTCCTTCTTCCTGTGTTTCTTGGGACGCCCAATTGGCCTTTTAAGTTTTGGTGGAAGAGGTTTAGGTTCATCAGATGCAGTCCAATACTTGTCCGAATTCACTGGGTTTAAGGTGTGCGCATATGTGGCATGCAATGCATCCATTGTAAGCCATTGATGGACATAGTTCTCGGCTGGCTCATTTTTGTGACAAATGACTGCTATGGCATGCTCACAAGGCAGCCCAGTCAACTGCCATGCATTGCATGCACATGTATGTATTGTTAAATTCACTCCAACTCTATCACCTTTCCCACTGACCTCATACATAACTTGCTGCAGATTTCCAGTCCAAGTGGGTGTCCATGAATCGCTAAGTACCTCTAACTGATCCAATTTCTTTTACTGAGCAGGAGCAATTTTAGCCCGAACAGTTCCTAACACCCTCTGATGTGCAACCATCCTCCTCATAATGTAGCATCTCAATTCCTCCAATAGAGTGATAATTGGTTTTGACCTATATCCAACAATCCTAGACTTGATTAAGTTATACATCATTTTGATGTATAAGGGGATCCTGCTATATAAGCTTATATCTTATGATATTAGAATCTGTATGAGAAAGTCAAGAAGAAGAAGAAGAACAGTACGGGAAGAAAAAATACATCTGAATATTTCTGAATTGAATTGATTGATCAGTACAAAAGCAAAAGAGATATTATATAAAAGACTAACTCAAGATACAGTAAAATAAAACTAGCTAACTATGGTTCTAACAACTAACTAACTAAGGTTACAACAAACTAACAGATTCATCACAACCAACTAACAGTTTAATCACAAGTCATTTGAGTCTGATAACACCCCCCCACAAGCTTGGACCGGCTTATGAATATCACAAAGACCAAGCTTGGTATGTAAAGCATTGAACGATGAAGGCAGCAAAGCCTTGGTGAAGATATCTGCTATTTGAGCAGTGGTGGAGATGGGAAGAAGATGGAGAAGACCAGACTGTATCTTCTCACGAGTGATGTGACAATCAAGTTCGATGTGCTTCGAACGCTCGTGGAAGACAGGATTGTGAGAGAGATAAATGGCAGAGTTGTTATCACAAAAAACAGGTATTGGTTTATCTCTGGTAATGCAAAAATCATGAAGAAGATATGAGAGCCATTGAATTTCACATGTAATTGCTGCCAAGGCTCGATACTCAGCTTCTGTAGATGAACGAGAAATCGTCGTCTGCTTCTTCGATCGCCAAGAAATGAGAGAGGAACCCAGAAAAATACAGAGACCTGTGACTGATCGTCGAGTATCAGGACAACAAGCCCAGTCTGCGTCGGCAAAACCACTAAGCTGTAATGAGGAGGTAACAGGATAAAAAAGGCCCTGAGCTGGAGAAGCCTTAAGGTAACGAAGGACGCGATGAGCAGCCTCAAGATGAATGTCTGTTGGAGCTGATAAGTATTGACTGAGTTGATGAACACTGAAACTGATATCAGGCCGAGTTGTGGTGAGATATAAAAGCCTTCCAATGAGCCTACGGTAAGCAGATGCATCGGATAAAGGCTTTCCTAAGTCACGCTTTAGACGAAGTGATGGATCCATTGGAGTGGTGGCAGCTTTACAAGCCAACAAACCAGAATCAGAAAGCAGTTCCAAAGTATACTTCATTTGGTTGAGGATAATCCCTGAAGAAGAGCGAGAAACTTCGAGACCTAGAAAAAATCTTAGCTTACCAAGATCTTTAATTTTGAATTTCAAGTCTAAAAAAGATTTCACCCTTCGAATTTCATCCATATCATCACCAGCTAGTATGATATCATCAACATATACAAGTAAAGATGTGAAAGAATTGGCCTGCTTTCTTGTGAATAATGAAAAATCAGCCTGAGATTGACAATAGCCCAGTGAAATCAAAGCAGTAGACAACTTAGAGTACCATTGCCTACTTGCTTGCTTGAGTCCATAAATGGACTTGTGAAGTTTACAGACCAAGGATGGATTGGGAGTAGAGATACCTGATGGTAAAGCCATATATACCTCCTCATGTAAATCCCCATGGAGGAAAGCATTATTAACATCTAGTTGCTCCAGAAACCAGTTGTTAATTGAGGCAAGAGAGATCAACATGCGTACAATTGTAAGCTTGGCTACTGGACTAAAAGTGTCAAGATAATCCAGGCCTTCTGTTTGAGTGTAGCCTTTAGCCACAAGCCTAGCCTTATACCTTTCAATTGAGCCATCAGCATGGAATTTTATCTTGTATACCCATTTGCTGCCAATGGTGTTCTTGCTAGGAGGGAGAGACACAAGACTCCAAGTGTTGTTGTGTTCAAGAGCCGAAATCTCTGCCTGCATTGCCTTGCGCCAGCACTCATGTTTGGAAGCCTGAAGGTAAGTGGTAGGTTCTGTGTGTGTGGAAATGGTGCAACAGAAATTGGTGTAGAATGGAGAACACTTGTCATAAGATAAAACAGAAGAAAGAGGGTGAGAAATGATGGAAGATGCAGTACCTGAATGATTATGATTAAGTGATGTAGCTGATAAGTTACAGTGATAATCTTGCAAGTAAGATGGCTGTGTACTTATTCTGGTTGACCTGCGTGGAACAACAGGTGTAGCTGGAGTATTAGATGAAACACGTATGACAGGTTGTGAAGGAGAGGGATTCGGTTGAATCAAAACAGTGTCAAAAGTATCTGGTATGAAAGGGACAAGATGTGTTTCTGGCTGTGTATTTGGCTGTGTATTTGGTTGTGTAGGTGGTTGTGTGGATGTGCCAGCAAAAGGAAAAATACTTTCAAAGAAAATCACATTTCTGGAAATGAAAATTTTCCTGGTGTTTATGTCAAGAAGAATGTATCCTTTGACACCTTCTTGATATCCTAAAAAAACAGTCTTATGAGCCCGTGAGGAAAACTTTGTTCTCTTGGACAAAATGGTAGATGCATATGATAAACATCCAAAAACCTTAAGATGTAACAAAGAAGGGGGATGAGTGTATAGAATTTCATAAGGAGTACTGTGGTTGAGTAAAGGAGTGGAGGTTCGATTGATGATATGTATAGCATGAGTGATTGCATAAGACCAAAAGGACAGTGGCAATTTGGATTGAAAAATTAGAGCTCTAGCCACATTTAAAATGTGTTGGTGTTTTCTCTCAACAACACCATTCTGTTGAGGATTCTCCACACAACTCTTTTGGTGAAGAATCCCCTTTTCTTGAAAGAAGACAGGCATTGAAAATTCGATACCATTGTCAGACCTGATGCATTTGACAGTGATGTGAAAACAGGTCTGGACCATGGAAATAAAATCTCTTAAAGACTTTCGAACCTCAGCCTTGGACTTCATAAGTAAAGTCCATGTAAAACGGGAAAAATCCTCAACAATAGTGAGGAAATATCGATGTCCATGGATAGAAGGGATGGAATAAGGACCCCAAATATCTACATGTATTAGTTGAAAAATAGAAGAGGATTTAGTGGTACTATTTGGATAAGGTAACTTGTGTTGCCTTGCAAATTGACAAATATCACAAGGAGATATGTCTTTAGCAGAAATGAAAGGGAATTGTATTGCCATATGCTTCAAAGTACTAGGAGATAAATGGCCTAGTCTATGATGCCATAACAAGGAGGCATCAGTGTTATTTACAGAATGAGGAAAAATGGTAAAGGCAGCTTTGGATGATATGCTGCCAGTCTGATCAGTGGTTGAAGGAGGACTTGTAGACTTCATCACATATAACCCATCAGTTTGATCAGCTGAACCAATCATCACATTGGTATGCATCTGTTTGATTAGACAATAAGAATCACGAAAAATTAGATAGCAGGATATGGTTTTAAGCAATTTGGTAACTGATATCAAATTGACATGAAAGGAGGGTACAAAAAGGACATCAAGCAATGTTAAGGTGGGAGAAAGGATAACAGTACCAGCCAAATGTGCTATGGTGTGAGATCCATCAGGTAATGTTATGGAAATAGGTTGGATTTTGAAAAGCTTTGAAAAATTTGATGAGGAGGAACTAATATGATCAATGGCTCCTGTGTCAAGGAGCCACCTGGACAAAAAGGTACCTGGCATAGGAGTAGTATTGGCAGTCAATGCAGCAGTGTGAACTTGATTCGTGGAACTAAAAGGTGTAGCCTCATTGGAGGAACTCAAGTGAAGACCTTTAAGTAGATTCTGATATTCCTCCTGAGTAATTTGCATCATTCCATCTTGGTTGGCAACCTCTTCAACAACATCAATCTCATTACCAGAATCATCATGAACCACAAAATTGGCTTTGGGAGCTCTGGATTTAAAACCAGGAGGATAACCATGTTTCTGATAACATGTATCAATGGTGTGGTGAGGCCTGCCACAGTAGGTGCACATCTTAGCCGGACCACGACCTTTATTCATATAGCCAGGAGTAGTAGATCCCTTGCCTCTCCCAAGATTCAAGCGCTGTGGGTTATCTGAAAAGCTGTGAAAAGCTTTGGTATCACCAGTTTCTTCAAGTAAAAGACCATTATTCATTTGTCTCTCTTGTTGGACTATCAAGGAAAAAACTCGAATTAAGTTTGGAAAAGGATCCATGAGCATAACCTGTGAACGCACAGCAGCAAATTGGTCATTGAGACCTTTGAGAAACCTAACAACTTGATCACGGTCTCGATAGGTTCTCATCAAGGTATAACCTCCACATAAACAAAGATTGGCACAACGACATACAGGTAGGGGCTTGAGATTTTCAAGCTCATCCCACAGTATTTTCATTTGAGTGTAGAATTCAGTGACAGATCTGTCACCTTGCTGCATGTTATACATATCTTCTTGCAAATCGGAGATGCGAAAAATGTCAGAATGAGAAAATCTACCACGAAGATCAGCCCAAGCATCACTGGCTCGATCGATCCAAAGAATTGACTTGGCAATGGAGCTGCTAATTGACCGATGAATCCATGATAAGACAATCATATTGCAACGTTGCCATGCATGGAAAGAAGGATCCAGATCCGGTGGTGGTGGAAGAGTACCATTAATAAACCCGAGTTTATTCTTGCTCAAAAGAGCCATGGTCATGGATCTAGCCCAAGAATGATAATTCCTCTCATCAAGAGGAGGTGAAACAAGCACCAAGCCAGGATTTTCACTTGGATGTAAGAAAAAAGGGTTTCCTGGATTCGTGTAGAAATCAGGAAGAACATTGTTCTGATTCTCCATGAAAAGAAGATCCAGAAAGAAGAAAGAAAGATGAAAGAAAATCAAAGAATCAGAGATACAAACAAGGAGAAAAGCGGAAAGAAGTGTACTCTGATACCATCTTATGATATTAGAATCTGTATGAGAAAGTCAAGAAGAAGAAGAAGAACAGTACGGGAAGAAAAAATACATCTGAATATTTCTGAATTGAATTGATTGATCAGTACAAAAGCAAAAGAGATATTATATAAAAGACTAACTCAAGATACAGTAAAATAAAACTAGCTAACTATGGTTCTAACAACTAACTAACTAAGGTTACAACAAAATAACAGATTCATCACAACCAACTAACAGTTTAATCACAAGTCATTTGAGTCTGATAACATTATACTATAAGATGATCACACCAAATAACTGAAAATGTCATATCATAACGTATAGTATAAGCTTATACTATGAGGCCTTATACATCACACCAATACCAATGAGGCCCTTAAGCATTTTCCAGCCGATCAAAACCATAGAACATTGATTAAATATGGCTAGTGGATAAACAAAGCATTTCAAATAAGATCAATATTACGTAACTCGTTAAAACTAAAGGCAAACGTTACGTATCCATGACAATGTCTCAATGTCAAGAGTATAAAACAATACAACTCAAAGTTCAGAGATAGCAGCTTCCAGCATGAGACTATTCTCTCTTTCTAATTTCCTCTCTGATACAGCAAAGAACAGAACCTTCTTCCCATTCCTCTTGCCTCTTACGATAGAATTATCCCTTGACCCAATGACTCAGATTCAATCTTGCAAAAAGTTGAAACTACTTTTATCCTTTTCTTCCAAAAGCAAGATTCTTTTCTTTCATCTCTTTCTCTTTTTCAGCGGTCCCCTCCTTGTCTTTTTGTCCTTTTCTCTCTTAAAAACATACATATAATTAAGGGTTTTATAAGAGTTATCTTGTAGAAAAAGTGATTGTGTTGTGTTATGTTATGTGTGTAGAGAAGTTTTTATGATCATATTAAATGATAGATGATAAACCCATTAATTAATACAACTAAGTTGTACCAAAAAAAATATACAACTAAGTTTTACAAACGCACAAGGATCACAAAGTTCCACTAAACCAGCAATAACAAAACTAAATAGTTCATATCAGCAACAAATCATTTTGATGTAGCTGTAGGCGTACCAATATCAACAAGACAACAAATAATAGAATTTTACTCTCAAACCAAATATTATTTTAAGTCTAAAATTTCAATTATAACTCTCACTGTCAGCAAGAGTTATTAAAGCCTTCTCCTAAAATCATGACAGGAATAGTTTTAGGGGGGCAAACGGTTTGAAGCCTCATTTAGTTGAAGAAAAATATGCATTATTTTCTGTTGATCATGTACCATATTAACATGGTACACTCATCACTTATCTGTCCTTGTATATGTTTATATTCTATGTACGTATTTTATATTTGGTTTTTCCAATTACAACTTGATAATTTGAAAAGTTAGATGGCTCCACTAATGGCTGGTGCTGGGAAATGTTAATTGTAGTTGATGCAATCTTAGCTGTATATAATCTATAGATGTCTTGTGAAATTGAAAGTAGTTATTTACATGGTATCGGAGCTTCAGCGATCACAAAGTTATGAGTTCTATCTTCACCTCCTCCACTTTCTAGTGAAATTAAATAAGCACTAAGGTTTTCACCCAAAAAAAATAAAATAAGCACAAGGTAAATAAAAAAAGATGAGGGATATTCTTACTACTAAAAATCTTCTACTACCAACTCACTACCTATCTAATCACCATTGGATCAACATTTTCTCTTTTTTCAAAATTTTTTTAGCATTCTCTCTCCTTGATTCAATGGTGATTAGATAGGTAGTAAGTTAGTAGTAGAAAATTTTGGTAGTAAGAATATCCTTCCTCATAAAAAAATGGGCATGTACAATATCCACTCTTCAAGCCGAAAGGACTCTTGCATGAGAGAATATATTAGAAAATAATATAAAACTATTAAAAAGACATTCACCCCCAATACCTTAAGGTTTTGGATTGAAGTAATTTTTTATTGGATTGGTTAATCATAAACTATTAATAGATAGCTATGAAATTTTGGTGTATGTTTACCTATTTTGTTAGATCTTAATTAAAAATAAATGTTGGATATTCAAGTGTGATGAGTCTCACATTGGTTGGTAATGAGTTAAGTAAAGAGTATATAAGTGGAAGAACTTATAAACCCAATGCCTTAAGATTTTGGGTTGAGATGTGGTGTCAGCCCACTTGGTGTATTTAGAATAACTCAGCTCATTCGTGGTACCACCCGTCACGACGGGCTTTCCCTAGACCCGCATTATAATAACCCTCACTAGTAGATGTGGATTTAATATGGAAGAATAATTAGAACTAAAAGAAATAAAGTCATATTTGGTGAAAAAAGGAGTTAAAATGTCAGTTAAGTGGTAAAAATGCGGGTAAATAAAGTTATCTAAAAAGTGAAAGTAAAGTTAGAAATATGACTAGAAAAATATTATAGTCCATTGGGTAAAGTTTAGTAATGAATGGAGGTGTGTAGATAGATAAACATTTACCCAGTTCAATTTAACTTGACCTATATAGTGAAATTTCAAAAAAAATGCACTATTCCTCCGTCTTTCTTCACGCGTTCAACAGAGAGGGAGAGGATAATGAGTTTTTGAAAAATCAAATCTTCCAAGGATCATAACTTGAGCTAGAGATCTCCAAATCACTCTGTTCTAAAGCCAAACCTGTGAGAAATTTCGAGAGGAACCCATTGGTACTAGTATTTCGGGGTGGGTTTTACTGTAGAGAGAGATCTTCTTCCCCAAAAATTTCGAATTTCATGGAAAAGATGGATTTTGATGGAGCTTGAGGTCATGTGAGCTTAGAATCTCATCTCTAGTTTGTTCTAGAGTGCATTGTGGTAAGAAATTCCCTTCCTTTTCATGTTTTTATGAAGATTGAATTTAGGTTTTCATTTTGAAAATTTGGTTTGATTGAGCATGTTAGAGCTTGATTCAGGTTTAGCTCATGTTAAGAAAAGTGCTTAGATGAGAATTTTAACGGTGAAAATGTATTTGGAAAATTAAAGATACCATATTTTTAAATAATGTCATATACGTGAATAGTGACGCATACATGAATAGTACTGTAGAGATGAACAATACCGTATATATGAATTAATGAATCTTGGATTAGAGGTGTGTGATAAGCTTGAATTTGATGGACCGAAGCATTGGAATCATGAAGTTGACATGATTTCCTTTATGTGCCTCTTAGCCATTTACAAAGGAAGTATGTGTTATGAGTTACTGTTTTACAAAGCGAGCATACTTTTATATGTGGAATAATATTTTAAGGTGTATGGACCTTCACTTTGGTGAAACAAAAAAAGAAAATAAGGTAGCTCCTTTGTATGGCCTTAAAATGAGTTTTGGCCATTTTCAAAGGAGTTATTTGTTCGGAGATATTGTTTCGCAAAGTAAGAACACTTATATGCGTAAAATAATTTATATAGGTGGCTAAGATTGGGTTTAGGCACTAGACAAAGAGAAATCTTATAGCTCTTTTGTAATGGGCATTCTACCTTAAATTGGGAAAATAGGCTTTTAGGTGCTAAGAGGAGTAATGAGTGTTCTAAAGGCCTTTTGGGATTATCCTAAGACTAAGTTAATATGTGAAATTTTGTGGGAATTTGTTGAACAAAGAACCACTCACTCATGACTTAATATGATTAAGTAAAAAGAAAATAAACAATAAAGTTTGTGTCTTGTATATTTACATGGCATTATATCATTTAATTGAGTTTTGCGTTGAATTCCTTCTCTAGGTGTACCTAGGGACTGTGAACGTTCGGATTCTCGTGGAGCAAGATAAATAGCTTGTGCTTTAAGTAAGCAAATTGTAAAGCTCCAATAGGTAAGCTCTATGTTTATGGGGTTCGCTCCTACTTTGTGTTCTGCCATAGTGTACGGACTGTGGTCAGGTTGTATGATATGTATGAGATATATGATATAGATGCATTCATATAGAACTATATGATGATGTGATGTGATATGTTTTGATGTGTTTACTTTGATATGTTTCGATATGATTTCTGTAATGATTTCTGGACATTAATTTGTTGCACTGATGTCCGCTTGGGGTCCTCCCTTGGGACTGACTGTGTATATATCTGTTATATGTTGAGTTCCGCTTGGGGTCCTCCCTTGGGAACATGTGCACTGATTTTCGCTTGGGGTCCTCCCTTGGGATTGATTGTGTACACCTCTGTTATGTGATGATCTTTGGCCATTGATCCTATGTACACTGATGTCTTCTTGGGGTTTCCCTGAGATTGACGATGTACGCCTCTGACATGTTCTGGTTCCGCTTGGGGTCCTCCATTGGGAACACGTGCGTTAATTTCCGCTTGGGGTCCTCCTTTGGGAATAACGGCGCACGCCTCTGATATGATATGGGTATATGTTTTGTTTAGTTATGATATTTGATTATATGACATGTTTTATGTGATATGTATGAGGATTTTGTAAATGATATTTGTTACGTACGTTGATTTCCGCTTGGGGTCATCCCTTGGGAATGATTGCGTACGTCTCTGATATAATACGCTTTATTCTGATGTGATTATTGTGATGATTTTTGTATATGATATTTGTTACGTGCGTTGATTTCCGCTTGGGGTCATCCCTTGGGAATGACTGCGTACGTCTTTGATAAGATTTGTGTTTATGCTTTGTTTAGTTATGATATTTGTTACGTGCATTGATTTCCGCTTGGGGTCATCCCTTGGGAATGATTGCGTACGTCTCTGATAAGATTTGTGTATATGCTTTATTTAGTTATGATATTTGATTATAAGATATGTTATACGAGATATGTTCAGTATAATTGCTTATATGATGTTTTGTATATTATGTATCTGAATGTCATGCAGGAAGTGAGCCCAGGGTATGGAGAGTTCTCTATAAACCTAGAGCTTACTAGATATTCGTCTCTAACCCCGTTTGGGGATATGATTCCAGGAACACAGTTAATTGAAGAGCCCTTATGGGACAAGGACACTAACCGTGGCTAGAGGTACTAGTATGAGGATATCGAGTTCTGGTAGTCGGAGGCTACTATTTATTATAGATGTTATTTTTGGAGAACATGTACTATTGTATAGTGTCCTGTTCATTGGGTGATCATGATGTCTGATCCTTCATTTTGTATATGACATGTATATGTTTTGTACATGTCTTTCGGTTGGATGCATGTACATTTGAGTATTCAGACATGTTGATATGATGATGTAGTATTCAGTTTATGTTTATGTGTTGGATTGCATGCTGTTAGACATTGTGGCACGGAGCCAAGTTATGCATGCGCCTATGGATGGGTATATGATCCTATATGGATATCCGGTATGTCTGAAAGTATATACTGTATAAATTGTCTATCAGGGTACCTTGAGTGTGGGATTTGCAAATCCCCAGTTGTCCAATTTACAGAGGTTACTCTGTTCGATTTTCGTCTCCGTCAAATAAGAATTAAATTAGAAGAAGTATGCAATGTGATATGTCATGTGAAAAATGATTAAAGTAAAAGAAAAAGTTAGCTCGTATTTTCGTAAGTTAAGTCTTCCGCTGTTTCTGTTTGTATCATATATATGTTAATTGAATCGGCTCGAGACGGGGACGTTACACGCATGACAATAAATAGTACAGTTGGAGTAATACTCACCAGAAATTACGACATTTATTGGTAGCAGCATGCCTAAAATTTCGGTTTTTAACGTATTTTTTAGAGCATTTATTCACTTTAATAATAATATTCTTATATCTCATTTTCTATCCTCGTGTTTCACGTTTTTTTATGTGAAAAAAATTCCTTTTGGTGTATTCGCAGTGTTAAGCGCCTACAGTTTAATGGCATGGTCTCTTGACACTAACGTCCAACATCTAATGTGTGTCACAGTTTAATGTGGGACTCTGGATAAAGAAATAAAATTGCACCTGAATCAATAGCGTTGGCAAAATCGGTCGATCGGACTCGACCCGGCTCAATCCGTAGACAAAAAACCAGAAAATCAAATTCGATCCAACCCGAGTCGGGTTAGGGTTGACTTGCAGATTAGCTAAGAAATATGGCTCGTGGTTTGGCTCGAAAATTGCTCACGAATAGGCTTGTTTTTAAGTTATTTAAATGAACCTGTAGTATTAATGCACCAGCTATGTAATGAGAAATAAAAACAAAATATTCTAATTTCGAATTTTCTTCACAACAAATTTGCACCAACATCAAGAAATAATTAGAACTACTTGCAACCAAGTGGGTAAGATATTTGAACCAAACAGAGCTGGCACAACCTAACAATATAAAAATGGGAGGGATGTGAGAAGATTAGAGACTTAGGTTTAGAGAAGGAAGAAAGATAATGACAACATATGTAAGTTTTGTCCATTTTTATATATTATATTTTATCTTTTTTTATAAAAAACAATTCAACCCTCGAGCTGCCTGTTTGACCCGTTGGTTGGCATGCGACTCACTTTTGATGGATTAGGGATTGACTTGTTTTTGCCAACCCCATTAATGAATAGTTATAACTTGTAACTTTTGATATAATAGTATAAGTACTTGGCCTAGTAACTTATATTTCTAGAGGTAGGATTCTTTGACACCTCATCTGAGAGTCGTTAGATTAAAAAAAGATCAACGACTCTGATTTGTAAGCATGTGACACCATTGATCTATTTTGATCTAACGGCTCTCAGATGAGATATCAAATTTCAAATTTGACACCGATGTCAAAGGATCCTACATCATATTTCTATCTTATAAACAAAAGACTTGTAATAGAAAAAAAAAAGTTGGTCGATACTATTATATTTCGCTTTTGAGAAAAAGGTTCAGATATTCTTATGTAGGAATTCAGAATTCAAAATTTACACTAATTTAGATAGGGCGATATAATAAAAAATCAACTCATAGTTAAATTTGAAGAATTCTTCAGATTTTCTTCATACATAAAAAATAATAAAAATGAAGGAAACGAACTTATATTATATTATTTTCCTTTTAAGTATAATGTAATTTAAGCCAAATATTTGGTGAATTTAAATGGAAAACCACCCCTCTTGACTCCACCAGTGACCATGAATTTGCATGGGGTTTGGTCTAAAGATATATCAAGTTTTGGGATAACATTTTAGAGGCACAAGAGAAAGCTCCAGCTTGGGCAGTGCCTTCTGACGCAACCAGACCATCGCCCAATTTGGTTCCTATCCCTTTCATTTCCATTATACGAAAAGAATGACAAGGAACCCAACATTCCTTCCTCTAACTTATTCAACATAAAAAGCTTGCTCATTTGTTTTTCATTTTAAAGTTTTAAATTAACTACACAAAGGAGACTTAAATATAAAAAAAAATAATTATTAATTGTATTATATCCAGCATGTTTTATTTAATTAGTAATATTTTTATACTTTTAGAGTAAGCTTAGAATCAAATGTTTTAATTTTATTTTATTTTAACTGAATTGTTTTTTTTATTTTAAATGAAATTCTTTTTAGAAAATTATAAAATGGGAAACAATTTGATTTACTTTTTTATTTTTTATTTTAGTTGTGCATAAAGAGAAATCTACTTAAAGGAACGGATTTAAATCGATGAAATTAAGCTGTTTTTTATTTTATTTTTTCCTTTGGGATAGTCCTTTCCATGTACCAAAAAAAATGGATTGAATTTATTTTAATTTTAATTGCTAAAATTGACATTTTGACCTTTAATACTTAAGTCATTTAACTCATTCCAAGTAAAAAGAATGAAATAAATCACTAATAAACTTAATTCAATCACTACTTAATGTACTCCAAAACCATATTTAATCAAATAAAATAATTGACACATTACAGCTATGGAAATTTCACGTGTCGCTTCTAATTGGTTCACCCTACCGAGTTTCTTATGCACTGAATGCACTAAAATTTCACTCTATACTATGGAAATATTTAAGATGCATCGGGGCATGATGAGTCTTCCATTAAAAGCATAACACCTGGATTAAAAAGAAAAAAAATTATCTTCTCCATATAGTTGGCATGGAAAATGCCAACTTCTAATTGGTTCACCCCATCGAGTTTTTTGTGCACCTGGTGCACTAAAATTCCACTCCTCATACTATACCCATATATAATTGTACGGACTCATTTTTTAGATATATTGTTATTCTATAATTATTATTATTATTTCATACTATATGAGAATATGAATTATATTTAAAACAATTCCTTCCAAGGAAGCCGCTCATGCTGAAATTTTATTTTATTTTTTTAAAAAAAAAACATACTATTTGCGTTAAATGTGATATAATTATCATAATTAAAATTTGAATTTATAAGCATGTATCTATCCATACACATTATATGTTTATTTATTATTAAATTAATCTCACAAACAACCTTTTAATTTTTGGTGGATAAGATTTATAGGCAAAAAAATTAATTTATTGTTTTTTAAATAAAAAATTACGAAAAAATAGTCGTTTTGAAATTAATTACGAAAATATAGCAGTCAAACATGCCCTACGGGGGGCGTGACTGGTTGGAGAGAGACACGCCCAAATTTGAGCGTGACCGAGGAGAGAGACACGCCCCATTTGGGGCGTGTTTCACCAGGTGCTGCCACGTGGCACAAAAGTCAACAGATTGACCATGAAAATTTGGAAGTCCATAACTTTTGACTCGGGTGTCCGAATTAGGTAATATTTTTTTTGATTCCACGTAACTTTTCGAGATCTACGTAATGACATCTCATTTGACATATTTTGTCTCTCACAAGAAAAAATTGTTTACAACAATGATACCATAAGAATGTTTAAACCCAAATTAATAAACAGAAAACCACTTTTATGATTAGAAACATTCATAGTAAAGATCCGACGTTGTAAACATTTGGGCATGACCGAGGAGAGAGACACGCCCCCAGGTGCTGCCATGTGACACAAAAGTCAACAGTTTGATCGTAAAACTTTGAAAATCCATAACTTTTGACTCGGGTGTCCGAATTAGGTAATATTTTTTTTGATTCCACGTAACTTTTCGAGATCTACGTAATGACATCTCATTTGACATATTTTTTCTCTCAGAAAAAAAAATTTGTTTACAACAATGATACCATAAGAACGTTTAAACTCAAATTAATAATCAGAAAATCACTGTTATGATTAGAAACATTCATAATAAAGATCCTTATTAAAGAGTTAAGTGAGGCTTTTCGTTTTATTTTGATTTTTAAGTTTTTGTTCGTGATTATAAAGTTATGTCATTTTAAATAAAACTATGTCGTTTTGATATGATTTTTAAGTTTTTGTTCGTGATTATTAAGTTATGTCATTTTAAATAAAACTATGTCGTTTTGATATATTTTTACCAAAATCATAAGGATCTTTATTATGAATGTTTCTAATCATAACAATGATTTTCTGATTATTAATCTGAGTTAAAACGTTCTTATGGTATCATTATTATAAATTCAATTTTTTTTTTGAGAGACAAAATATGTCAAATGAGGTGTCATTACGTAGATCTCGAAAAATTATGTGGAATAAAAAAAACATTACCTAATTCGGACACCCGAGTCAAAAGTTATGGACTTTTAAAGTTTCACGGTCAAACTGTTGACTTTTGTGCCACGTGGCAGCACCTGGTGAAACACGCCCCAAATGGGGCGTGTCTCTCTCCTCGGTCACGCCCAAATTTGGGCGTGTCTCTCTCCAACCAGTCATGTCCCCCGTAAGGCGTGTTTGACTGCTATATTTTCGTAATTAATTTCAAAACGACTATTTTTTCGTAATTTTTTATTAAAAAAGCAATAAATTAATTTTTTTTGCAAAGATTTATAACATCTTTTTAATCTAACGCATGATTTCAACTTCAAAAACGATCATTGCATGATTCTCTTTCAATAACCCCGATATTCAATTCAAACTAGTTTCAGTGAAGCTATTTCAGTGAATTGCTCTTGTCCAATTATCTTATTCATCTGTCTATATCCAACTTTCAACCATTCCTCTTCAAAGAAAAGCAAATTTGCAATGGCACAAAAAGTAGCTGTTAATTTTGGTAGATGGGTTTGGATTTGGCTTCTTTAGCTAATAAATCTCGTTTATTCTTAGAATCTCTGTTTAACTGCTACAACAACAACAATAAAAATGAAGAAACAATAACTAGTAAAAAATACCCACTAAAAATAAATAAAAAAGGTGATCAAAATCCCAATTGTAGTGGGGATAAGAATAATATCAAAATCAAAATTGGCAATAATTCCGATTTAGTGGAGAAAACACAGCTATATTCTAGTTTTCACGTGGCAACAGCTACACCCCTTATAATGGAGACATAATGTGGATCCCACAATAACTAATTACCAGCCAACCTAAGAGATTCCTGAATATGTCCACGCATGCACAGATCAACAACAAAAGGAATCGTTTTTAATTCGTTATCTTATCTTGTTCTTTTATTTTGTTATCTGTCTTCTGTTCTTTTCGCTTCCTTGGCTTTTTCTTGAGACCCCATAAAGCAAAGGCTTCGAAAGGTTCCTTTTTTGAAAAACAAAAGTTTGATTTGGTTATAACGAAGAGGAGGGTGTTTTGATACAATAATGGGGGATTTGGAGAAGCAAGAGAGGGCGGAGGAGGAAGAGAATGAAAGGTTGTTGGAGGGTATGGCGGTTTTGGACTTTGACATGCTTTGTTCAACTGTGGCTTTGCAAGCTGCTCATGGGAAATGGGGGAAGCTTGGAACAGAGGAAGAAGAAGAAGAAGAGGGTGTGGAGTTTGGTGGAGTGTTGAGAATGTGGGAGGGTGAAATTCTTGATTGCTTTGATGATCGTCGTATAGCTCTTGAATCCACATGGTAAGGAATTCAAATTATGCTGTTTGTTTCTTTTTCTTTTAGCCTTATTCACATTATGTTTGAAAATAATAGCTCATTTGGGTATTTTCAGTTGTCCTTGCTACCGATTTGGGAAGAACATGAAGAGAGCGGGTTTTGGGAGTTTCTACGTTCAGGTATTGTTAAGTTGATTGGAAAGTCAAAGGGTGTTTGTGTTTGTAAAAATGACGAAAATGATTTAATGTTAGAATTGGCAATTTTCTATGTTTTGTTTTCAGTTTTTGGTTATGTAGCAATCTGAATTTTTATCTCCCTTTTGTTAAACAACAAGTTCACCCAAAACATGTAGGTGACGGCTTTTATATTATATTCTGTAACACATCCTCATCACGTAAGAGTCATTTGAGTTTAGCGTGGAATATGACACAAATTCATTATTGGACTGCCTCGTGATGCACGAACCCATTTTTTGGTCTGCCCCGTGTTTTTTTTTAATTCCACATGAAAGTGGGGCGGTGAGTTTTGAACTCGTGACCTCATGGTCCCTGAAACTCAAGCTCTGATACTTAACGAACAACTTCACCTAAAACCTTAAGGTTGTAGGCTTTTTAATTATTTATATTATATTATCTAACACCTTTGTCTTACTTTGCAGGCAGCGGTTTATTTTTTTCTTGCAATCGGTGCCTTTGTTAACTTGATTGCCTTTGCTGTCACGAGACGTCACTGCTTTCTATACCTGGCAGTTTCCTTCATTGTTTCTGTTGGAGCATATTTGGGTTTCTTCCGGACACGTATAAGGAAGAAATTCAACGTCAAGGTGGGTATTTTCTGCAATTGTTTATAAATACTTGGTTATGAGGTGATTGGGTTTTGTTCATTGTTTGTTTTATAACTCCTTGTATTGGATATTGTTGCTCAATACATACTCCAAATAATCGTGTAACGAAATTACTTTGCCATGAACTAACACTTTAAAAAAAATAAGGACAGTGGTGAAGGCACATAAATAATTTTATATTATATCTTTTAACCATGATCGAAGCTTCTTCTTATCAGTTTATATTATATTTTAACATATTTATAGTGAAGCATTGATTTAGGATAAAGGTGACAATTCATGTATATTGTGTGGGGAGTGGGATGAGGAATGATTGGGTTCTATGATTTGTTTGTTTGTGTACAACAGGCTGGTGGCATGCTGCAAATAGATTAAATATATAATTTCTCACATAATCACATTACATGTATATGCTGTCAACAGAGTGTAAGACGTTAAAAGGCTGGATATGTTATCCAGGTTGCAGTATTTAGTTTAATTCTATAAAGAACTTGCTAATATTCGACCATATGCAATCATAAAGTAACTAAGTTATCAGTTAAGACTATTCTGTTCCATTTATCCTTTTTAGTTTGATTTGTTTGGATTCAGTGATGGAGGATGTAGCAAATTTTATATGCATTTTTGCATCCATGTATTTTATTGGGGTAAATGTTTTTTTGATATTTATACTTTTGAGTAATGTAACTTATTAGTCTTGAATTGAAATGCACGATTATATGTTTATTGTTATTCATTTATTTGTTTTCACTAACTAATGCACTATTTATTTGTACCTTTTCAGGGTAGTGATAGTTCCTTGGACGATTGTGTTTACCATTTTGCCTGTCCTTGCTGTACATTATGTCAGGTTATTTTCGAAATTCTATCCTTTCTCAATTCGGTTATCTTGATGTATTTTAATGTCATCTGAGGGAAAACTATGAATGATTAAATATGTATAATTGGTCTCAATCATAATATTGAATATTCGTGTCTTTATAATATGATGCAGGAGTCAAGAACGTTGGAGATGAACAATGTTCAAGATGGAACTTGGCATGGTCGTGGTGACACAATATGCATAGGTGGCTTTGGTGAAAATAGTAAATCACTCTCTCAGTTTCGTCCACCTTCTATTGTGTCCATCAATACTACTCATGAAAATTGAATGGGAAAGAACACAAATGTCTTGAATTCAAGATAGTGAGGAAGATTTGAAACAATGCTTCTTCGTCTTGATTCAATTATATCATGTTTCTTCTCACCATATATTTCATCTCGAGTTCCCCTCGAATTTCTTGATCAAGAGAAGAAATGTAGTGAGGATTCCATCATACGTGGAGAACAATGGGATTGCTTCTCATTTGATGGAGATGTTAATTGTTTAATTAGTGTACAAGAATTCCATCTTCATGATGTATATTTCAATGAAAATTCACGAGTATTTTACATCAGACTAGCACTGGCACTTCGGCAAACAAATAAATCTAATATAAAAAGGACCAGCAAAACAAAAATGCTTTCATTGAGAGTTGAACTCAAGACCTCCCGCTTACTAAACGGGTGCTCTAACCAACTGAGCTATGAAAGCTATGAGCGGAACTGTGAATTTAAACTACTTGAAGTAAGAATATGTAAGTGCATCTACAACATTTAAAAAGGGATTGAGAAGCGGCTTTTTTACCATTGTACCCTTTATGTAATAATTAATTACCAAATTGACCTTGATTATAAACTATTTCAAAAATTTAACCTCACCTGAAAACATAACACTAATCTGCCCCTGTTTGACCAAGCCTACCCGGGTACCCCTTCCCTACCCGGGTAGATTTTGAAAAATTTTATCTACCCGGGTAGGGAGGCGGGTACCCGGGTACATTTCTTGAATCTGGAAAATGCTTGAATTATTTACCCGGGTAAGGAGGCGGGTACCCGGGTAAATAATCCAGATTGAAAAATGAGCAAGGATGGTGCCATGCCAACTGAAGAACAACATCTCCAAATTGAAAATGCCAAACTCAAAGATGAAGTTTGTGTCCACAAAACTCAAAAAACATAGGTTATAATTACTTTTCTGGTTTTCTTTATATATAAAATCCAGATTGAAAATTACACTCTTAGAACATTTGTTGGTAGAGAAATATACCCAGGTACGCAATTGTCGCTGTCTTCAGTGCCTGCCTCAGAAGTTGCGGTTTTCGGTCATCAAAGCTCAATGTCACGTGAAACGTTAACATTAAAAATAAAACAAAACCAAAACTTGACCTATTATACAGAGCAACTTAACAAAAAAGAGGTCTAAAAAATAAGATAGTTTGATCATTGTTGTAGAGAGAAATGGCTGGTAATGCAAATAGGAGATTGGGCGTGGCTGTGGATTTCTCACCATGCAGCGTCAAAGCACTAAAATGGACGGTGGATAATGTTGTCAAAGAAGGGGATCACCTCATTCTTGTTATCATTCACACCTCAGAATACTACGAGCACAACGAGATGCAGCTCTGGGAAGCCACCGGCTCACGTTAGTAATCTCTGTTACCATTGCTTCTATACGTGTTGCAATTCATGTACCCGAAATATATATACGAGCTTATAGAACAAGAATTTCAATTCGGAGTTGTTGTTCTTCAGTTGGCATGGCACCATCTCTGCTTGTTTTTCAATCTGGGTTATTTACCCGGGCACCCGCCTCCCTACCCGGGTAAATAATTCAAGCATTTTTTCAGATTCAAGAAATATACCCGGGTACCCCCCTCCCTACCCGGGTAGATAAAAATTTTCAAAATCTACCCGGGTAGGGAAGGGGGTACCCGGGTAGGCTTGGTCAAACAGGGGCAGATTGGTGTTATGTTTTCAAGTGAGGTTAAATTTTTGAAATAGTTTACGATCAAGGTTAATTTGGTAATTAATTATTACATAAGGGCTACAATGGTCAAAAAGCCATTGAGAAGCAGTACAATCTGTTTTCTAGAATTTACCTACCTGGATTGAATAAATTGTCCACGAACTTAGTAACTCCATGCAATGACTATACCGTCGCTGCCACTCTGTATAATAGAATCATCACAAGACTTTATTGTACTCATAAGACTAAGAGCACCCTTTTTTTTTTTTTTTCCTTTCACCATTGTTTCGAATCTACATAATTTGGCAGTGTTTCGGTACATCTGTATGCCAAAGTTGATATTCTTATTAAGTAACTTTATAATTATAATTATTTAATTTTTCAATTCTAAAATAATGTCATTTTGAGAGTAGATGCAGATAACTTATATTCAGTAACTGCATAAATATCATCCTGTTAATTTATTTAGGCAAATTATTCCAATTTTTATTTTAATTAAATTTGTAATGATATTACTGATTTATCCTCACACCTGAGAAATTCTTGGATTGACCTAAACCACTAAGTCTAAAACTGAACTCCTAGTAAATTGAAAAAAAAAAAAAAAAACCACGTAGGACATCCCTTATCCAACACTTCTCCTTGTTGTCATAAAATTTGGTTGTTTTTCTAATTTCTTTCCAAATGAATATTCTGATGTTACAATCATACAATACAAAGTTAAATTAATGATTATGATTTTATAATTACTTATTTTATTATTTTTTTCTCCTCTTTTATTACCATTGATCCACCTTTATATGATTATGATTTCCCACTTTACCATATTATGATCCGGATCCAATTTCTTTAATGGAAAAATACAAGGCTCGATCCTTTTATTGACAAGTTGAGATCAGATCAAAAGATTCCAAACCTTTTGTTGCTTGTGGAAATAGAAGACGGAGAAAAATCCATAATTGAAGAGAGATGATTTAAGTTCGAATAAATTTAGAAATGTGAGAGATGGAGAATAGAAAAATGAAGGTTTTTCTAATGTTTAAAAATTTAAAAATATTTTTAAATAGTAATTTGTTTTTAAAAACTTTCTTATTCCCTTCTTTTAATTAAATCAGACTCTCATCAAATCCTTACCCTGGTTTTGTTTTACATAAAGAACAGAAAGCCCATAAAAACCTATAAATTATTTGTAGCATAACGAAATATCAATCATTAACATTGTCTTTTTTAATATATACAACCTGAGTCATTAAATTACTTGTTCAAATGAAATATATCATTCTTGGCTTTTTATGCATTGAAAAAAAACGAAGCAGCGAATATTTACCAAATAAAAAAAAAGAAGCAGCGAAAAATGATAGTGCAACAAACACACAAATATTAAGCAACCATTTACATGATCAAAGTAATTTAGCAAATGCTAAACCAAAAAAAAAAAACTGGTTCAGTTATTTAGCGAGTTGGTGCCCCGACCCGCCACAAACTCCCCTCCACCTCTATCTGTCTCATCCCTACCTGTCATAGCCATCGCTGGATGAACCGGAACCATACCGGAGTTTGGCATGGCTTGGTACACCTGCTGGTTCAAACCGCCGTGAACCGCCGACTCATACGGATGCATTGGGGTCACATGCCTCACCCCTGCACCGAAAACTTGACCCGGACCCGAAACCAAATGATGGTAACCAATTGGAACCTGACCTTGCACCACTGCATGATATGGTTGTTGAACGTAGGGATAGGGTGACTGAATAGGAACCGATTGGACCGGTACTGTACCAGATTGAACCGGACCGGAAACATAGTAAACAGGAACCGGTTGTACAGAATGACCCGAATAAGCAGCTTCTGGGGAATAGTGTACTACAGGGTTATGTTGGTACGGGTTCGGTTGCGGTTGCCCACCCGTTTCAGCTTCGATTTGATTTTGCTTGAACTCCATTTCATGATTCGGGTTCGCGGGTTTGGTTTTAACCGGTGGAAGGTTCGGGATAGAGGGCACGCAGGGTACTGATGACGTGGAACAAAAGGGGGAAGAGATGACCGGGGCAGGAGAACCCGGATCCGAATTGGAAACGTTGTCATGGAGAACGGGTCGGTCCTTGGGTCGTGGTTCGCGAGGGTGGTGGTGTGTTTCGTCTGAGTTATCCAAACCGAAGAGGTAATCGGGTACTTCCGAAACCATTGAAGAGGCTTCGGAGCGGCCTCGTTCGAGCCCCGAAACGCCGCCGTTTAAGGCGTCGAGGAACCAATTCTCGCGGTTGGCTGAGCCGTTTAGGAGCGAGCTGATGCTGCTGGCTCGAGATTCTTCGCCTTCGTTGAAGAGGAAGAGCCGAAGCCGAGCCGATCGTGGGTTTTGATTGTGTGCCACGCGGTCGTACTCATCCATCATGTTCTCCACGTCTTCGTCCGTCGTCACCGATATCAACGCGTCAAGATCCTCGTTGGGAAGCTGGTACTTCGCCGTTATGTTAGTCATGCCTGCACCCGATCAAATCCCAAAAAATAAAATAAAAAATAGCAATTATTAAAAATAAAAATAAAAAAGAAATGAAGAAAACGGCGAGAGAAGGTAGCGCCGTGGCGGTTTCGTACCTGAGAGTTTAGAGAGCTTGTGGAGGAGGGCGGAGAAGGAGATGGAGCGATGGACGGCGACGATTCGGGTGTCGCCGCCGACGTATCGGAGCTGGTTGTCGTGTGGACGGGGGAGGATCTTGCCGCCGAAGCTGCACATGAACCGGACACGTGGCGGCGGCTGCTCGTGGAAGTGTTCGGAGCGAGGAGACGAGGCCACGGAGTCGGCGTCCAACTCTGATGGATAGTGAGAGTGTGACGTCATTGTCCGACGAGGCGGGAAAAGAAAGCAGTTTGCAAAGTGTCAGATTTAGAGACACACGTACCTACCTTGCTCGCTGGCATTGCCTGCATGCTCTATCAACATATATATAAGGGACCCCCCTTCGGTCTTCACCCACTTGATGTTCCAAATTCCTTATGTTGCCAATATTTTTTCTTTCTCTTTTACAAAGAACATGATAATGTGATAGCATAAAGTTAATTTTAAAATGGATTTTACAATAGTTACGTGGTAAGAAAAGTGATTGTGTAATGTTATAGAGATTCGTTTTGCATGCCGTAATTTATTTATTTTTCTTTTTTCTTTAAAAAGTGTGGATCTCACAAGATGTTATGTGTATAGGAAAATTTATTGTGTCATGCTAAATAACAAATGTAAAACCCTTTAAAAATGTGTAATATATAATAAGTGTATTCATGTCAAAATGAGTATTCTATACCGAATACTTTTTTGGCTAACCCGATGGAAGCGTAATGGGTTATTTTTTTTGTAAAATGTATGACGACACTAAATTAGAGGACACACAAGTTGTTAAATTAAATGTATGTGTTATGCCTCATAAAATTTTCATGTATTTATAAGTGGCAGGTTTAAATTCTTTAATATTAATTTTTTTAAAGAGAATTAGTAAAAAAATTATTCTATCATGACATATATCATCATTCTATTTTTTTTATTTTAAATTTGGATTTTATTTTATTTTATTTTTTTGTTATAAAAAAGAAAAATTGGATTTTTTTTCCTTTATAATTTTAACACATTTTCTCTTTTAATTTATACTTTTTATATTTCACTTTTATAAATTAATTATATGATGAATCAAAAAAACTTAATAGTCTGAGGATTGTGTATTTGTGTTTCTCTTAATTGAGAGGTTCGCTTTTAAGGATAAAATACAGAGTTATAATCTTTGATTAAATATCAATGAAGTTTATTTCAATAACTTTATAATTTATTTGGGAGAGGTTATACATATACACGTATTTTATTACAATTTCAGTTGTTTTATCTTTTAAAGTGCACCATTAATTCATCGTAAAAGAGTCAGATTCATAACGTAATATGGGTTTTCTGACCTTGCTAAGTCTCAAATTTGAAATTGCGTGAATAATTATTTGTAAAAAAGATACAGATTGAGTATATACAAAATAAATTTAAATAATTCTGGAAACGAATCAATGATTACGTCCGCATGAGTGTATAAAAATTCAAATAATTATTTCCAAATTGAAGGTGTCATAGTCAAACTTTACTTTAAAATTAATTTAATGATATTTAATTAGATTAATAGATAAGACGGTGAATAACTGAATATGCAAATATTTTTTATGGACGCATCTCTTTGAAAGGTTACTTCATAGAGAAAAGGATGGGAAAGCAACCCAAAAAACTTTTAGCAAAGAAAAATAAATAATTTCAACAAATAGAAAACTGGGATTTCTGTTTCTTGGCTTTGTTGCTAGGAATGGGTGGCTACAAATGGTTGTCCTGATTGATGACATAATTTTTTTCTTATAAAACTGCTGGCCGGCAAATTGAAGTAATTACTAATATTTGTAGTAGCTAATAAAATTGAATTATTGGTTTTTTTTTTTTTTTTGGAAACATTGAATTATTGGTTTGGGTATAAAACAAATCAGTTAGTTGAGTAGAGACTAGTAGTGGTCCTTAAAAATCATGGTAGGGCATTATGTAAGATGTGGTGAGCATGAGGTTTGTGTTTGTGACTTGTGACTTGTGAGAAGTAATTTTCGCTTTAAATATTGGGCCACACCACCCACTGTTTAAGGATCAATGGCAATTTGCATACATTGATTAATGGAGGCATTCTTGATTGATCACACAAATACACTTTAAAGTAAATAGTGTTCCCACCTTTTTTCTGTTCGAATTGTTACTATACAAGTTTCCTTGTTTTTTATCTCAAAAAAAAAAAAAAAAAAGTTTCCTTGTTTTTTGGATCTTGCACTTAAAAAGAAAGAATGTTTCCTAATTACTGGCTTACCAAAGTGCTAACCTAGGGATTACCAAAAACAAAAAGTGCTAACCTAGGATTTCCAAGACCAGCAGTTTTGGGTCTGTCTCACCTGCCATATTGGTTGTGAATTTGTGACGTTAGCCAAAGAATTACATAACTGTTTTGTAACCGTGATCTTTACTCAAACGTCACACAAATAGTATTTTTACCAGAGTGTCATAATTCATTATCACCTGTAGCAGATTTTATGGCCAATGATTTTATGACACGTGGGTCATATTGCATACCAAATTCCCTATCACTGATAGCGAATTTAATTCAGTTAACTTTTTTATACGAAAATGTGTCACAAAATTATTGGCAAATGTAATTTGTTACAAGTCATAACGAATTACGTCATGTGTCAATATGGTAAAAAATAGTATTCGCCTTATATTTCAATAAAATTTTTGTCAAAAAATAAGATTTTGATCCACGTTACCACAGTAGGCCCTTGGTTTTGGTCCCAATTGAGTGAAAACACTTACCAAGCTCACTTTTTATTTAGTTCTTCTTATCAGGGTGTGTGATACTTAAAAACTGGATAGTCTAAATCCTTATTTTCAATTCAATCTTGACTTCAAAGACGAGGGTTGCTATCATACCTTTTTTTTTATAATAAAAAAGTCATATTGGTGCCTAATCTTTTAGCCTACTGACTGAAAATCAAAATCAGTATACCAAAAAAGAAAATAATTGAATCCGCACTTAATTAGGTTAATTAATTGTGATATCTCATTTTATTTCCATCTTAAAGAATAATTAAAACCATCTCGGGTTTGTCCAATTGATTTGCAGTACTTTTCAAATAATTTCTTTTAGGGATGTCCTCTGTCCTCACCTATTTAAATAAGATTAATCTCTTTCAAGTCAGTGTAAAAAGTTTTGTCATTGGTCCCAACTTGCTTCACTTAGAAATCGAAACAGAGAATCTTTCTACCCCATCAATCCACTTATTAAATAGAGCTAGTTTAATAGACAATTGACCTGCAGATTAAGATGTTATTAGCATTGCAAATTTTTTTTTAAATAGACCACATGTATCATGTGTGGGAGACAATTTTATTCGGAGTGGGTCCTGGATTAAGACTTTAATTTCTCTCAAAAAATGATACCAGGGATAATAGAAAGTATTACTTTTTTTACTAATTGAAAGTATTTATATTGTTTTAAAAGGAAGGTTATAGTTACAACTTTTTTTACAATCTCTTACAATCATATCTTATCACCGTTGATTTTCACCAATCAACGATTATCATTTTAGTAAATTAAACTTATTAATTAATTATTAATTCACAATAAATGATAATCGTTAATTGACGAAAATTAACGGTAATAAGATATGATTGTAAGAGGTTGTAAAAGAAAATTATAAGTATAACCTTCCTCTTATTTTAGTATGATATTCAAATCTCTTTGCAATATCTCCTCAAAGCATTTGAATTAAATTGTTTAGATGCTTTTCACCAAAAAAATTAAATTGTTTAACTGCTATAATTGAGTTCACCAACCTCGAAGCATTCTATATTCTAGATTTTGCATATCTACTTTGCCAACAACTATTTCATTCGAACCCCAGCAAATTTTATTATTCATCATGTCATTACTATATTTCCATAATTAGCAAAACCGCAAGCTCCAACATACCCTGGCCCAATCTTTGTCTTCTATAGTTTTGAACTCGGGCTTTCCGTCATTAATCCATTCAAGTTGTATGAGGAAGACTTGCAGCTTGTGTAATAGGTGGGGGGAAATGAACCACACAATAGACTTTATGAATATGGAGAAAAAAAAATCTCAATTTCAGCAAGATATTAGATATGTTATCATAAACTGATCACTGAATAGAATACCAAAAAAAAAAAAAAAAACTGATCACCGAATAGCCCAGTCAATTAGATTGGTTCATCTCATTTACTAATACAGAACAATCAACAACCTATTAATCGTTAAATATATAGCACAAACTTGACAAGCAAAGTTACTTGCAACTTTTCACTTTCAGAAAGGAATTGTATGAAATTGGTACACAATTGAGCTTCCTTATAGTTTATATATCCGCACTCTAGGCAAAAGCACCAATGTAACAACATTTTCATGAAGTTATATCCACTTAAAACACCTTCCATATGTTTCACTAGAGTAAGGCAGTCAATAGCATAAGCATAGTTGTTAAAATCTCGATTTATCACTATAATTTTATATTTTTACGATTTTTTTCATCAAAATGATTTTACCCATATTCCAAACGCTTTTACATTTTTAAGATTTTTTACGAATTTTTTACCTTACGATTTTTTGTTTTACAATTTTTTAGTCCCCTTCCGATTTTACTTAAAATCTCAATTTTAACAACATTGGGCATAAGTGGACTTGATGTGATCAGTGTCGTCACCAACCATTATGTGACCTAGCTCCATGTCAGCAGTCCACTTGTGTCTCGTCACAGCACTTATAATATCCCTAATTCGTTTAATTAAAAAAGGCATGTGATTAAATATTTAGTCATGCATAAATGGGTTAAATTAAGTAAAAAAATATAATTAAATAAATCAGGGTTACTTTTGAGGTAAAAAGTACAGTCAGTGAGATTTTTGGGGTAAAATTATGTGTAGAAAAAAGTACTCATAATGCAAAAATAAAGTTAGAAATATGACTGAAAAAATATTCTAGTTCATTGGGTAAAGTTTGGTATTGAATGGAGGTGTGTAGATAGATAAGTTGTTACCCATTTGAAGTAACTTAACTTTACCGACCATAAACTCCTTATAATTCTTTCCTCCTACGCGCGTTGTCCTTCTTCTCCTCCCTCTCTGCTGCTCGACATTTCCATGGAAGGGGGGTTTAGGTTTCAAGCTTCTTTCTTTGATTTCTCTCTACACAAGCATCCAAATGAAAAAATCCATTACATGAAATCAATAGGAAATCATCCAAGAATCTGTTTCACCCCTTAATTTAGGCTGAAAATGCTTGCGTAAAAAGTTCTCATTTCCTCCCATTTCGAGTTACTATTCATTCAAGAGAGAAAATGGTGGTTTTGGTTGTAGCCAAGTTTGGGTTTTGTTCCTTGGACTTTGGATAAGTGATTTGAGATAAGAAATCTTCATTCTAATGGTTTGATTTCATGGTTTAAGTTTTGAATATTATGAGCATATTTTGTGTAGAATTTATGAAGTGAAAACTTAAAATTTATGAAGTATTAGTGTGTCTTATGATGATAGTGTCAAGCAAGCATGATAATGAGTTGGAAAAATGAAAAAAATCCCCTAGCCAACTACTTAGATTTCGGCCATTATGGGTTTTTGGGGGTTTAGAGTGCAAAAATATAATTGCATAATTTATGAATGATTATATGTAATTGAAAGTGTGAGTGGAGGGTAAAAAAATTGAAAGTATAAAAATCACCTTGGACCACCACACTAGGTTCGACCATATTGGGTATTTAGGGGTTAATGTGCCAAAATAATTAAATTAAATAATTGTGGAGGTTTATATGTATGTGTATGTTGAGATTTAGGTATTAAAGTGAGAATACCAAGTGGAAAATCCATTGGAAACCCTCCTTGTAAATTTCGGCCATTAGGATCTAATTAGGGATGATTATGTTAAAAATTATTTTGATAATGTGGTTAGGTCCTAATGCATGGCTTTAGTATGATTTTGAAGTTAAATGGTTTAAGACATAATGAGAAGCACCGCAACTCCTTTGTTTTAAACATAATCCTGATGGTTTTCTAGCTTGTTATAAAGGATGCTTGGTTGCCAAAGGATACAACCAAATGGAAGGAGTTGACTATTTGATACCTTCTCTCCCATATAAGTTGACCACCATCAGATTATTACTTGTTGTAGTTGCTGCACGACACTTGTTTATGGAGCAAATTGATATCAACAATGCATTTCTTCATGGAGACCTCTCATAAGAGGTTTATATGACTATTCCCGAAGTTGTTGTTGCTGCTAAATCGAAACAAGTTTGCAAGCTTTAAAAGTCTTTGTATAGGCTTAAACAAGCCAGCCGTTAGTGGAATGCAAGACTCACATTGGAGCTTTGTAGACTTGGACATTCTCAATCAAGTGCAGACTATTTTCTATTCACCAAAACTCATGAAGGTACTTTCAGTTACCTTCATTTGTACGTGGATGACATGGTTCTTGCTGGAAACAATATTGAAGGGATTAATTCAGTAAAAGCGACATTTAGACAACAACTTGTTTCGCATTAAAGACCTTGGCCCCTTACAATTCTTCCTTAACATGGAGGTTGCATAATCTAAACATGGTCTAGTGTTAAATCAGAGAAAATACGTGCTTGAATTGCTTTCAGAGAGTGGATTACTTGGTGCCAAGCCTGCTTCTAGCCCCATAAAAGCCACACTGTGTTTGAGACAAGGGGAAGGTGAACCGTTTTTTGATCCTGCTGCTTATCGCCGCCTAGTAGGTTGCTTACTGTATCTTACAAACACAAGACAAGACATCTATTTTTTCGGGCAACAATTGAGTTAATTTGTTGCCAACCAAATGAAAGAGCATCATGTTGCTGCTTGTCGAGTCCTTCGCTACTTAAAGACTTCACCGGCTAAAGGCCTTTTGTTTCCATCTCAGAATTCCTTACAGCTATCTGGCTTTGCATATGCAGATTGGGCTGCAACCCCAGACACTCGCAAGTCAACTACGGGTTGCTGTATTTTTCTTGGAGGGTCCTCAATCTCATGGAAATCAAAAAAGTAAAGCATTGTATCTCGCTTCTTAGCAAAAGAAGAATATCGTGTATTAGCTACTGTTACTTGTGAAATTCAATGGATTACCTATTTGCTTCGAGGCCTTAATGTGTCTCAGTCCCATCATGCTAAGGTTTATTGTGACAATCAAGCTACCATCCACTTGGCTCATAACCCCTCTTTCCATGAGCGTAACAAGCACATTGAGCTTGACTATCATGTTACCAAATAGAATATTGTTGTTGGTTTGCTTCATTTGTTACCGGTTTTTACCACTCAACGGCTTGCAAATGTGTTCACCAAAGCTCTTCATACATTATGATTTTATTTCCAAGTTGGGTTTGCAAGATATCCATCATCCAACTTGAGAGAGGATATTATACCTAATGTATTTATTTATTATTAATATGTCGTCAATTTATTTCTAATAGGTTGGATTGTTATCTTTTGGAAAATCCACTTTCTATTTCACTAATGAGTTATAAGTAGTTACGAGCAATGTTATTAAATTCGGTCCAGTTATTGATACTGTTGAGGTACTGGGCCACTAATTCAATCGCATGACCCGGTAAGTGTATATAAATTTATAATTTATATTAAGAAAACTATAAATATACTTAAATACCTGTAAAAAATGATATCAATTTCAAATATTTTAATATGAAAAATAATAAATTACACACTATTGTCCAACAAAAGATCAATCAAACATATAAATATTTGTGATACTGGTATTTCAGGTTTAGTAAATGACATCTTTAACTATAAATCAAATCAAAATTCCCTGCATATTGCATAACCAATATAATAATAGTGTTGTAGGTACATAATCTATGTAAGTTAATAAGTTACAAATCACTCAAATATTTCAAAAGAAAATAAGTCATTTGTGTTTGAGAGTGAAAAAAAGAAAGACATCAATGGATGAGAACAAATTATTTTATTTTTTTTACAAATCGGGCCAGATCACCGGTTGAACCGATCGGGTCATCGGTTTTTATGAAAACTTGTCGGATCGCATTGGGTCACACTGATTCTGGAACATCGTCGGTCTAATATGAAAATCGGACCGATTACATAATCGGTTCACTGATTTTCAAGTCGATCTGATCGGATCGATCCAATTTTTATAATATTAATAAGGAGCGGATGGATAATCTATTAATTATTCACGTAGGTCTTCTTTTACATCTTGTGGCTGGTATAAGTAGATAAGTGTAGTGTAATGTACTTGTACTTGAGTCCTTTTTAAAATATATGATATAATTTACAAGAAATGATTTTATTTTATTTTAAAAAAGTGACTCTCTAGATATGACACTTTTTCTGGAGGTATCCTGACATGCCTTTGTTTGAAGGAAATCTGATATATAGTCATTATCCACTTTAACCATTGATGATAGATAGATGATAGATCATAGATTTTGGTATGAAAAGTTTATTGTTTCTTTCCATGGCAAGTTGATCGCAATTAAAAGGACGTGTGTGGCCACGCCTCGAATGGACGGCGCATAAAACAATTTTTGTGTACTAAACATTGCAAGAAAGACAAAGCAATCTCATGTTGTTCAATTTTCAAACTGCAGTTAGTTTGCTCTGAGCTCCCTTCAATGCTGCTAAAAATTCATAATCGTGTGTTGTAATTAGAGATGATAAAATGGTTTTGATCAGTAGAGTTAAATAGTTAAATTTGGGAGTAAATAGCAGGTACCGTGTTCGATTTTCAATGTATTAAAAAAAAAGTCAAATTTGGCAGGTTGGATTATATAATTAAATCTGCCAAATCGTCACAAGTTGAATTTTTTTTATTAAAAAAATTTAATTGAATAATTTGACTTTTTTTCTATTAAGTTGAATTTTTTTTTTATTAAAAAAATTTAATTGAATAATTTGAATAAAATATTTCACTTTTTTTCTAAAATAAATCTTTCATCTCTGACACATTTTCTCATTTTTATTATTTTTTTCATTTATTTTTACATTATAAACATCCACTATAAGATGGGTTTAAAGTGTTTAGTGAAATATTTTATTACTATACTTTCATAAACATGAGTATAATAATCAATAAAATTTTAATTTCTTAATAAAAATATCCTTTATATAAGTATATATTATATTTATCCGCTTATAAAAATTGTCATCCCTAATAATAATATTATCTGAAGATATGATAAACCAATCAAGGGAACTTCAAATTCAGTATTCATAAAAAATAACAGCACTTAGATAATCAAAACCTTGGAAACACAATTATAACAAATATTATGCATGTATATTCTTTTAAAAGGAACGTCCCATGTCGTTGATCAATCAGAAAAAGTTTTAACATAAGTTATACCGTGGCTGGAAAATATCCAAATAATGCATGATACCAATAAAATTATCTCCAACAGTCCATTTCCCTCGGTTATAGGTATGAGACTGCCAATTTTTCTAAATTTTAAATTTTCAGATATTATCATAAATTAAATGTAAAAATAATATTTTTAAAAATTGAGATTTCCGAACAAATAAAAATTTCTCCTGTACCAAAAATCCAATTAAGTAAATAGTAGAGTAGATAAAATCGAATTTGTTTTTTCGTCTTTACAAAAAAAGGGAGTAATTAACTGTCGGTCACTAACAAAAAATCATTTTGTAGCGAATCACTTATTAATAAAAATAAATAAGTTTAACAAAAAAGTAGAAAAAGAAATAATTTTAACTTGGTCCAGAACATCTACCATTATACCCACAATGATTGGACATACCATTGCTATCCATAATGGAAAAGAACATTTACCTATATATATAACAGATCGTATGGTCGGCTATAAATTGGGAGAATTTTCACCTACTCTAAACTTCCGAGGACATTCAAAAAATGATAATAGATCGCGTCGTTAAAGGTTAAATTACGTTTAGTGTTGTAACAACTACAACTAGCTAGTTGTAAAACCAACATGCCATGCTAACAACCCGAGAATTATATAACCCTACCATTACCAACCATCAAATGAAATGGCTAGCATCTTGTTGAGATATATAGTCACACATTGGTTGGATGAACAACTAATTTGCAGTTTATAACGCCTTGGGCACTCCTACCCTTTGAGCTAGTTTTTGGGGTGGTGTATCCCAAAGTTCTTAACACATCTCTTAGAAACTTTTAAATCATAAAATGCAAAAGACAATACAAAGCCGAAAACATTTAAATCATGCAGAAGACACTACAAGATTGAAGATATGCATTGATGCTATTCTTCAAATGAGATATCTGTCTTTTGTTATTGTCATAAAATGCTAATGCATATTGCCAATTTTCCATCCACACCCCATCAAGAACAATTAACAATATATAATTGAATGATAATACTAAAACCTTTACACTAAATTAAACTCTTAATTTTTTTTTTTAAAAAAAAAGAATAAAAGTAACAGTACTTTAAGAAGCATATTTAGCATGTAATATGGAATAGAGTGAATCTTATCCGGTTGTAGAAATTATTCCATTTTTGTCTGGCAAATTTTTTAGTTTATATACGGATCTTCAACTGTTATCTTTTTTAGAACGAAAATTGGTCCAAAATAGGGCCCAATACTTTAGTTGGCCCAAACTTTCTGTTAGGAGCTTAACTTATTTTTCTGAAAGGCTATTTTTTTTCCCTAACAAAAGGCTAAATTATTGCTTATGAAAAAAAATACATTATTTATTTAACCAAATCAGAAGAAATCAAATTGTTCTCTTCCAATTTTATTTTGTTTCTTTCAACTTTGTTAAAAAATGATTGAAAAACATAATTATTAGAATTAAATATCTACATCATATATATATGATTTCTTTCAGTATCCAACTTAATTTCTCTAATAAATATCGTCATTTTTATAGTTAATCTGTTAGTCACGCCTTAGGGTATGGCCGTTGCACGTGTTGACAAATATAGTCAAATTTTATGTTCCCATATCTTGATAAGATCGATTTTTACTAATTGCAGTTCAACAATTAACGTTGGAGACAGAATGTCCAGTTTCTTCTTTATTCTCATGCATTCTTATATGGTAGTATGTGTTATGCACATGATGTTCTTCACAGACGTTTAAGGAATATATATGCTTAAGTTGGGAGTTCCTGAAGAAGTCTGAAGGCCATTTTTTTGGTGCCGTATCGAAATGTTGCCTTGCTTTTTTTTTTTCACTCCAACTTCATTATGTAAGAATCAGGCACACTTCTCTGCAGCAAGGCACACCAATAATGGGCTTGTGTCATATTCCACGCTTCAAGCCCAAAGGATTCTTACGTGAGGGGGTGTATTAGAAAATAAAATATAAAATATTAAAAAAGTCATCACCTACCGCATTAAGATTTTGGGTTGGAGTGGTTAATTAAGAACCAACTCCAACCTAAGGGTGAAACTCTTTTTAATGATTTATATTATTCTCTAACACATCTCTTCACACAAGAGCCCTTCTCTAAGACATCCCTTCACACAAGATATTGCACAGGCCCAGTTTTTTGAAATGGGGGGCGATGAGTATTGAACTCGTGACCTTATGGTCATTGAAGCTCTGATATCATGTAAAGAACCACTTCAACCAAAAATTTTAAGTGTTGGGTGAGGATCTTTTTAATGATTTATAGCAATAAGAAGGAAAGCTCTTAAACAGTTCTTCTACAAGAACATAGCTACCTTTTAGCTCTCCATATATTGTTTATGAAAATTCATTCTAAAAAATGGTTACTATTTGACATTCATTGCTCTTTTTTTCTTTTCTTTTTTGGCTTTGGTGGAAATTCATTGAGAGAGGAAAAACAAGGAGAAGGAAAAAGAAAAGGACAATATTTCCCAATTAATAATTATGCTTTTTTGAGAAAAAAAAATTCCCAATGTTCTGTTCACGATTGCAGTCGGTTGTTGTTATTATTAACCATTGTGTTAGTTATGCAACTATTTATTATGATTTTGAGAAACATATTATAATAAATAGTCTTTTAAAATCTATAAGATTTTTTGTCTCAAAAAAAAAGTCTTTTAAAATCTTAATCCAATACATGAACATTTCTTTTGATGTGAGTGCTTTTGAAGTCCTTCTCAAAATTACGAGTTGTTATTCATTGGAAAAGAATAATATTTAGACAAAATGATAGACCCATACAGTTTTTTTTTGACACCGAACAATCATACTCACAATTGCAAATCAAAATCAGGACACAGATTTATTCTGATTCATCTAATGTGGGTTATGTTTGGTAATATGTATCATATATATTATTTTTACCGCACTCGTTATAAAGAACTCAGATTACAAGACTATAAATAGGCTTAGAAATCCTAAGCAATAGTAATTATTCTTGAACCTAAACTCGAAATATTAAAAGAAATGAAATAAAATAAATCCGAGACTACTAGTCCTCCGCAGTCCCAGCTTAGGGACACTACCCCACACCTAGGGGTGTAAATGGGTCAGGTCAAGTCATACTTTAGCATAAATAGGCTAGACCCATATAAAATATTTTAAGTCTGGACCAGCCTCTCAACCTGCCACAAGCTAAGGTATTGGCCTGAGCCTGGCCTGATTTTAAAAAATAGGAAGCCTGGTTTGGCCTCTGGCCTGCCAAGAAACATATTGCAGATATTCTTTCTATATTTAGAGGAATCCTACAATATTATCAACAAGATGGAAATCAAGAGAAATGTTACCAAATAAGTTCTAAAAAAGAGAAATCAGATCTATGCTCTAGAGAGTTTCAAACCACAAAATGACCGGTGAGTATGAGCTACTACACACCACGAACACTCCCCTAAATTTTGAGCTTATTCCGATGAAGTATCACTGCACCGCACCGGAGTCAACTTTTCTTCTTCTCCTGTCGCGACGCTTCTGAAGTCATTCTCTCTTTCTCTCTTTTTTTCTTTCTTTTCGTTCTTATTCTGTTATCTCTCTCACGCTCCCTTCCTTTCTTTTTTTTCTTTTGCTTTTTGAAATTTCAAAACCAGTCCCAACTCCCATGACTTTAATAAAAGTACGGACCCAACAGGTTGGAGATGGGGAACAAACAACAGCGCAGCTTATGTGGACCAAAAGCAGCAAAAAGGATGAAAAGATCGCAGTCTTAAACTCTATTATATAAAATAAATTTTATTAAAAAAATTTGTTTAAAAATATAGGCCAGCATGGGTCAGGCTTTACAAAATAGGCATGTGGCCTAATTTCAAATGAGGCTTTATAATTAGCCCAAGTCTGTCTCATTTTGTAAGTAAGTTGGACTAGACCAGGCCAGGCTAAAAGTAGGCTGGGCCAGAGGCCCCTGACGGGTAACCTGGCCCATTTACACCCCTACACACCCTCGTTAGGCCGCTACCAATAAGAATCATTATTTGAATGTGAAATATGAGTCATACACAATATTTTTAGTTACCAAAAAAAAAGTCCAATTTCTTAATTAATTAATTAAAAGTTTTATTAGAAAATATAATATAAAATTATTATTATATAATATCTTAAATCTTTAGTTGAAATGATTCTTTAAATGATATTAGAACTCACATTGTCCATCTTTTGTATGAGAAAATGTGTAAGAAAAATATAATATAAAATTATTAATGTGATATTCACCATCAATTTAAATTTTGGGGTTATTTACCAAAATAAAAAATTTGGTGTTGAAATAGTTATTACACTTTTCAATTGAAATGATTGTTTATAAAATTTCACAAAGGATTAAATTCCAGGACCAGAAATTGGACCAAAATAAACTTCTAATGAGTCTAGCATAGGGAGAGGTTGAAAGTTTTCAGAAGGCAAAATTTTGCTTGCCCATGCCAAATCCATTGCGCGATTGAACTGGAAATTGAATCAACCAGACTTAATAGATTATTGTTCATTTTGATGAAAAAGAAAGAAAGACAAGTAACCTGTCAGGATGCGCAACTCAGTTTTACACGGAAGTTATCAATAACTGAGAATTCGGGATATAAGATGACAAAAAAAAAAAATACGAAAGCAAGTTGTTTTTTGGATTCATCGTTAATGAATTCAATGGAAGTGACTTATCTTAGAAGTAATAAGCTTAACCGTATCTTATTGAATATTCTCTTTATAGCTTGATCACATGATGCTTCCATTTTGCACAATGTTATGTAAAACTCAACAATATTTTCAAAGGAAATATTTCTCTCATGTTATATTAGAGAAAAAAATTTCAATGCACTCACAAATTAAAGGAGAGAGAAAAATATAAAATGACACACATTTGATTGGTGAGAAAAAAATAAAAAAATTGGTATAAGATTTGTGAGAAATTTTCTCATATATAACATATAACATGAGAGAAATATTATGATATTTTCGAAGCTATCATGATGCAAAAAGTACAAGGACAAACACTCAATATCTCTTTGTAATCATAACTCTATACATAGTTCTATGGCTTTCTCTCGTTCATTTTGTACCTTGAATGATGGTAAAAAGGCCATAAACACTATTAAAATATTAATATATTTCATTATAAGGGTTTACATTCATCATTTAACATAACATAAGAAAGTTTCCTACACACACAATATGTTGTGGGACCCACACTTTTTAAAACAAAAAAATAAAAACCAAAGCACGCAAAATGAATCATCATAACATTGCACGCAAAATGAATCATCATAACATTACACAATCACTTTTCCTAATATATTTCATTATAAAAGGCTCTGTTTTCCTTTTTAGGCTGCTGGACCACATTTTCCACAGGCACAGGAAGCCACTACTTTGCCCACAGGCCACACGCAAAGTTTGAATGCAAATACCAAAAAATAACTACAAATCATAAACTAATTTTTCTATTCATATACATATCTAGAATATAATAATCAAGGATCTCTTGCCATTTCTTCAATGTACAAGAAATTTTTTATTTATTTTTTACCTTGAACAGTCATATATATTCATATTTTTAACAAAAAGTTATGTGAGGATTGAGGAATAATATAATTGTTGACCAAAACAGATGATATACATTTCCATGTGTAGTACAAGATTTCATGCTGGTACAATTAACCATTAAAATAATTCCATGATGCTGAATAGGCAATAGTTGATAATGATATATAAAAGAGAAACGGTTAACTACTAGTCAAGTAATGAAATGATAGTACGAACGAATGGTTGGTGTACTACATTGAACATTCCGTGTAAGTTTCACAAACAATGTTCATTGTATTTATATAACAGATGCAAATGCAATGACCATAAATTTGTAAAACGTAAATGTGGATCTCCCGAAGTTATGGAAACGCCCCATATTAGAAAAACATCATTGGGTGCAGCATTGATGAAGTCCTCACTAGCTTATGTCTCTCTGCCATATGCTTATAATTAATGGTATTATTGTCATCGATGCTGCACTCAATCATGTTTTTTTTGGTAATATGGGATTATTCGAAGTGGAAAGCATCCATATAATTATGCAGGTTATGTTTCTCAATTTATTCTACCCTTTTGCTAATGAAATTTGGCAGTTTTTTTTTTTTTTTCTCCTTATTTTCAGGAAACAATTCCCCATGAGGTGTCAATTTATAAGTTTGGTGAATTCCACACTCTTCAACTATTGTAATTGCTGAAATTCAGGAATGGATCATCATGTCAGCAAGACATTTATTTTTTTTGAAGATACTCCAATCAATTCATTGCTTCGCGACTAGTCTGATTCAGGACGGGTATTGAGATCAAGGCTTTAAATCCCTTCTATAGACAGTATTGGAAAGGATGGAACATATGCACTCACCCTAGTTGTTTAGTTCTCTAGTGTCAACTGAACTACCATCATTTAGTTGAACATGACAATTATTTGACAC
This sequence comes from Gastrolobium villosum, assembly GCA_032173675.1. Lineage (NCBI taxonomy): Eukaryota > Viridiplantae > Streptophyta > Magnoliopsida > Fabales > Fabaceae > Gastrolobium > Gastrolobium villosum. Next base: position 45,661 of record JAVKPL010013924.1, read on the forward strand.
TCTTTCTTACTAAATATATTGGATTTTAGAAATTCTTTTTATCAGATTACAAGCACTGCACTTCATTTTAGAATTTCAATTCTTTTCTGTTGCAGCATATATAAGATGAACTCTCAATAAATGAGAAGTCAAATGTGGATGGCAAGTGCAACAAAAAATGAATGAATATTGGGCCGTCCTTGGTTGCCACTAAAGTTCTCTCTATAAACTGCAATTGAGAGTCTCAATATCATGAAATGTAGACGCCAATTTCTTATTTTTCTCTCAAAACTTTCTTATATTTTCCCTTTTGAATTTCGCATGCAAGTCTAATGTCAATGAGGTTCTCCTACTCTTACACATTACTTAAAGTTCTCCAATTATTCAATTCGTACAATCATTTTGACATCACAACAAAACACAGCAATAAATATTAGCCAAAGGTTCTCTCAACATCAAAGTCAAATGAAGTGTCAACATCGAGTTCATATTTCAATTGGCAAGGACCTAAATATTTAAAATTTGATGTGAACTTAATGTGTAAGGTTGGATAGTTCTTGCACTTATAACCAAAAAATAAAAATAAAAAGGTCCAACTCTCTCAATGGAACTCAGCCACTTGGTTTACACTATAGAGAAAAAAAATGAAAATGAAAATGAAAATGAAAATGAAAAAGAAAAAGAATTCAGATGCTTGTGAGAGCTTTCTGGTATGGTAGCTGCCCTTTTTTTTTTCAAGTTCACTTCTTTAAATTTATTGCAATGGCAATTGCAGAAGTATATCTGAGATTTTCCATATTGCTTGATGACAAGAGTGATTCTGCATTGTTATACAAAAAAAAAAAAAGAGTGATTCTGCATTCAATTACGAGCCCAATTCTTTAATACAATGTAGACACGAGAAATACGGGCTTTATCAAGCAACAGTTAATGATTTTGCAGCCCAAAAATAACTACACTTTTAGTGCTCTAATTACACGAATAATCCCCCAAAAAAGCTAATCTCCAGCATAAGAATCAAATATAAAGGCTATTGCACTTCTGACTTCTAAATTCCAAACAAAAATAATTAAAGGAAAAGGTTGAATTGCAAAATTGCTTCTGATTTTTTTTTTTTCCTTTCTCTCTTTCAAGGAAGTAATTTTCAAAACTTCAAATTATAATACAAGTGAACCTAAAACAATAAAGAACACTCCTAGATTGATCCAATATGGTCAGACCATAGTATCTCTGAAAAGATTGCACACAATTAGCTTTTATAAAAAACAGTGTCTGATTTGAGAGCATAAAGAACAAAAGCTTATAGTCCTATATATGCATGAAGGGCAGCTACAAACCAAAACAAACCACATTGGTCACTGCATTGGCCATTGATGGATTTATACATATAATTTATATCCAACTTGCTTAATCAAAAGCTAAATGCTACTCATCAGGACACTATCATTAATACACATGCGATTGATTTCAGCCCAAGAAACTCAAAAATGTGCAAATCTGCCCAAAAAATCCCACAACAAATTATCCCAAAGATTCTGCTATATAATTTGGAACCAAAAGCTTGGTCCATAAAAAATAAAAAGAGCTGAAAAAAAGAAGTAAAATAAATAAAATTCATATCCTGCTTTTGACAGAAATACTTTGCATTCTATCACAGATGATAAGATCACAAGATATTGAATAGTCCTGATCTTCCCTGATATAATCAATGATTCCACTTGTTCCAATGTTGAAGATTACGAGACCAAATAGGACTATGCATTTGCTCATAATTACGAGAATATGCCATGCTATGCTATGCTTATTCTCACTGTTTTTTTTTTTTTTTTTTTTTTTAACTTCTCAATAAATACACTCTTTTGGGCCTGAAAAACAGAAAAACCCTTTCCCTTGCTCTGCGCTCTCTGCAGAAAAGACGGGTTTTTTGGGGGGTGCTTAGGTTTCACTTTTTTCCTAGCAAATTTTCCCGAGAAAATCCCAATTCTCCCAGAAAAAAAAAAGTTGAATTTTTATGGGGAAAAAATCAGCGGCGGCGAAAGGGGAGGAGGAGGAGGCTCTGCCGGACCATCTCCGCTGCGGGCGCACGGACGGGCGGCAATGGCGGTGCCGGCGGAGAGTGATGGAGAATCTGAAGCTGTGTGAGATTCACTACCTGCAAGGTCGCCATCGCCAATTCAAGGAGAAGGTTCCAGAGTCTCTGAAGCTTCAGAGAAAGAGCAAGAAGATTGACCCTTCTGTTCTCAACAATGTAGAAATTAGGGCACGGAAAGCGTGCAAAATGGTGAAGAAAAAGAGGAAGCTTTCAGAGGGTTCAGAGGCATTGGTTGTTGGTCATGCTAGGAAGAAGACCTTGAAGCAAGGTGATATGCAGTTGGAGTTAATAAAGATGGTTCTCAAAAGAGAGGTTGAGAAGAGGAAGAAGATGAAGAACAACAACAACAACAAGAAGAACAACAACAAGAAGAAAAAGATGGAGGAGGAGGAAGATTATGAAGAAGGAGAGGAATTGAATTATAGTGAAGGAGAGTTGAGGAGAGAATTGCCCAATGGTGTAATGGCAATCTCTCCAGCTTCAACAACCCATGATTACAACAATGTGGGTTCACATTGTGATGTGAAAGTGGGTGTTGATCATAAAGCAGTTACACCACGTTACTTCAGGTCCAAGAATGTTGAGAGGGTCCCTATTGGGAAGTTGCAGGTTGGTTTTTACCAGAACATTAGTTGTACTTGTTCTATTTTTTTATTTTATTTTATTTTTTTATTTTGAGAGTGTTAAATTATTCATCCTTTTTCTTGTTTAGGCTGTACCATATAAACCAAACTTGAAGAAAAGTAAGACTAAGAGGAAGAAGTGTCATTGGTGCCAGAGAAGTGATTCTTGGAATCTTATAAAGTGTTCGAGCTGTCTTAATGAGTTTTTCTGCATGGATTGCATTAAAGAACGGTTTGTTATTGTTAACCCAAATGTTGAGTATGAGACTGAACCTGTGTTACATTTCCTTTTCTGTGAATACTTGTTTCCAAGTTTCTTGTCATGTTGAATTTCTTGCTTCGTTGTTGTTGTTGTTGTCCTCATGTATAAGATGTTTTATCTACATTGTGAGCTATTTATTCCCATTTGAAAACTTGTTGATTTTTATTCTTTAAGGCCACTCATGTAATGTGATTTTATGGGGCATTGCAGAAGCTTGAATTTAAAAACCATAATTTGATGAGTTAAACGGAACAGTGACCGAAATGCCACGTTTTGGCAAAAATTTTAACCAAATGCCACGCGAACACACGTGTCATAATTCGCTACCACCGGTAGCGAATTTTGTGGCCAATGATTTCGTGACACATGTTCATATTGCGGAGCTACTACTGGCAGCGAATTATGACACGTCATCTTTTTTTTGCGAAAGTGTGCTACATGTCAAAAAATTATTGGCGAACATAATTTGCTACCAGTCATAGCGAATTATGCTTACGTGGCAGTATGGTAAAAAGTACTATTCGCGTAGCATTTGGGTAAATTTTTTGCCAAAAGGTGGCATTTTGGTCACTGTTCCAAGTTAAACGCCTAGCTAGAGACTCTTCATGTGTGATTCCAAAGCTCCTCCTGAGATGAAAAGATACCCTGTTTGATGTAGTCAAGAGAAATGTGTGGAATGATTATCATTATCAACAGAAGTTAATAAGAATAACTGAATGATTTCGTGCCTATGGATTCATCATCTTTTTTGGCAACTTATAGAAATAGCAATACCAGATAGATCTATAATGATTAGTGCCAAGATATTTACCTGTATGATTTGTGTAGTCTGTTCCTTTAAATTGAGAATCAAAATGAGACGCTTGCCAATATTTGTTGAAACAATTTTAGGTATTTTGACACTCAAAATGAAGTTAAGAAGGCATGTCCAGTTTGTCGAGGAACTTGCACTTGTAAGGACTGCTTGGAAAGTCACTCCAAAGACAGTGAAAGTAAGGTCTGATATCAAACATGGATGCTGTTCTGCTTGAATAGTTTCTCATTAGTAGCATATACTGACACTTCAGTTTATGCTCTATTGTTTCAGGAATATTTTGCTGGTAAAAGCAGAGTATGTAGAATATTGCATTTTCATTATTTGATCTGCATGCTCCTTCCAGTACTAAAGAAAATAAGTAAAGATCAGGATACTGAGCTAGAAACAGAAGCAAAAATTAAAGGTATTAATTTTTGTTCTTCTATCATTGATTTTTTCGGAAGCAGCTTTTGTTGATTATAACACATTTATGTTAGATGCCTTTGTGTGTGACAGGGAAAAATATTTCTGAAATTCAAATCAAGCAGGTTGAATTTGGCTGCAATGAGAAAAATTACTGGTAAGCTCTCTCCTACAAATGCTATTAAGAAAATTCAAATGATTTTCCAGTGCTGCTTGTTAACTAATATAACACTTGTCTCAGTAATCACTGCAAAACACCTGTTTTGGATCTCCATAGAAGCTGCCCTAGTTGTTCATATAGCCTATGCTTAAGCTGTTGTCAGAAATTAAGTCAAGAAAGAACTTCTGTAGAAGTTAAATCATCTAAGTTCAAGCTACCTGATGAAATAAAAGCTTGCATTGCCAGTGATAGCCACACTTTGGATGAGAACGCCATTTCTAGTGGCAATTTCACTGATACTCCAATATTGCCCGAGTGGACAAATTGTAATGGTATGGATAGTGTATCATGCCCTCCCACAGAGCTTGGTGGTTGTGGTAATAGCTACCTTGATTTGAGATGTGTTTTTCCCTCTAGTTGGATAAAAGAGATGGAAGTGAAGGCAGAAGAAATTATTTGCAGTTATGATTTTCCTGAAACCTCGGATAAAAGTTCAAGCTGCTCTTTGTGTTTTGACACTGATCAGAGTACTAACAGATATAAGCAGTTGCAAGAAGCAGCTCAAAGAGAAGATTCAATAGATAATTGCTTGTTTTGCCCCACAGTTTTGGACATCAGTGGTGATAACTTTGAGCACTTTCAGAAACACTGGGGAAAAGGTCATCCTATAGTAGTGCGAGATGTGCTCCAAAGTACATCAAATCTCAGTTGGGATCCCCTGATCATGTTCTGTACATATCTTGAGCAGAGCATTACAAGATATGAGAAAAATAAGGACTTACTTGCATCTTGTTTGGAATGGTGTGAGGTCAGTATACCAACTAATTGTATATTGTATTTGTCACGATACTTTTAAAAGTGATAATGTTAGTTGGCCAAAAACTTTTAAAATTATCTGACAGTAATATTTGTTCAATTCAATGTATTTTCTAACTATAGACTAAAATTTAGTGTACATAGTTATTGCCATTGGTTATAATGACAATATGTGCAAACACATATTCCCGCTGTATGTTGAAACCTGTTAACCTTGCTCTTAATAATGATGATGCTGCCTTTGAACCAAAATGCCATTGTTTAAAGGGTATTATTATTGGCAGGTGGAAATTAACATTAGGCAGTATTTTACTGGGTCTCTAAAATGTCGTCCTCAGAAAAACATTTGTCATGAGATGCTGAAACTAAAGGGGTGGCTTTCTTCCCAAATATTCAAAGAGCAGTTTCCAGCTCATTTTGCTGAGGTAATTGATGCTCTACCAGTTCAAGAATACATGAATCCCATGTATGGTCTTCTGAATTTAGCTGCAAATTTGCCACGAGGGAGTGCAAAACATGACATTGGGCCATATGTCTATATTTCATATGGCTGTGCTGACAAAGAAGCTGATTCTGTGACAAAACTCTCCTATGACTCATATGATGTGGTATGTTATGTTGCACTTGATTTCTTCTGAGTAATACTGGCCTGCACTTTAAGTCATTTTATTTTCTGCACGTTAAAGTGATTTAAATATTATCGATTAAGCCTCTTTTGATATTTCCTCTGGTGAAAAAAACTGTATTCGTGCATATATCCTGTCGTGGTAACGTAGAGGGGATCTCATGTTCTGAAGTGATAAGCATCCTCGTGGAATGATTGCTTGTCATGAACACTGTCTGTACCTTATATAAGGTTTAGATTATATGCAATAAAAACCCTTTTCCCTTGAATTAAATATTTTCTATATGAAATATTGCATCTTATGTGCTTAGTGCTTACAGATGTCCATGTCCTACAATTTTTACTCAAACAAGTTGGAAATTTGATACTCGAACAAAAACTTAGTCAAATCTTTAGTCCAACTAATAATCAATTCATTAGCAATTGGCCTAACTTTATAATAAACACTTAAAATTGGCCTATGTTGGTGGCTCACACCTAGAAATTAAAGTTGCAACTAATCTTTTTTTCTCTCAAAACAGTGCTCTGTTGCACTTTGTAGTTTGTAAAGTGAATTTTGTGTAGATAATCCATGCTATGTTCTGTGTCTGATTTGTAATTCCAGGTTAGTATTATGAGACATACCACGGATGTCCCCCTCTCTACTGAACAGCTTACGAAAATAAGAAAATTACTGAAAAAACACAAATCTCTGTGTCATATGGAGTCTTCAATTGCTACTGAGCAGCTGCAGGAACAGAAAGTAAAAGGAATAACATTATTGCCTGCTGAAGACATGGAACAAAAAGGCTTGCACAGTATGGTTAAAGAAGGAATGGACTTTTTCAGGAGAGTCAATAGAACATCTTGCATCTCTACTGAAGCAAAAAAAGCTGCTAGTCAGAGTATAGACAGCAATATTTCCCAGGATGGAGAATGTGATTTATTTTCTGATTCTGATTCTGAACCCTCTTTACTTCTCCATGGTACTGTTCAAACCACTAAATTGCCTGCAAACCACAATCCTAGAAATCCATCTGAAAGCTCAAACAGTGATAAAAATAAGTTCACTGTGCGTTCGGGTGCCCAGTGGGACGTCTTTCGTAGACAAGATGTACCAAAGCTCATAGAATACCTTAAAAGACATCATGATGAATTTTCTTATGGCCATAACTATCACAAGAAGGTAAGTTCAAAATTAAACTATTCCCTTGAAGGATTTTGTTTGAGTAGCTGATTATTGATTTTCTCTTGTTTGCAGATGGTTCATCCAATACTAGATCAGAGCATTTTTCTTGACAGTAATCACAAAATGAGACTTAAGGAGGAGTTTAGTAAGTACATATATACTTCTATTTGTTTGATCATCTGTTGCAATCCTAGATAGCTCAATTGACACACCTGGCACTGTTACCAGAGATTGAACCATGGACGTTTCAGCAACATGTTGGAGAAGCTGTCATCATTCCTGCTGGATGTCCATACCAAATAAGGAATCCTAAGGTCTTGTGCATTAGTATAAATATTCTCTCTCTCCTAGTTAGTTTAAAAAACAGAAATCTTGTTGAATTTATATTGTTATTGAACTGGATATCCATTCTTGTTGGACTATATTTTACACAATATTAATATTAATCGCGCTAATTTCCGTATGATTGGTGATGAAGGATATCCACATCGTTACCCCAATATCTGATTATGTAGCTCTTTGATATGCTCTAAATTGAGTGAATACTCAACAAATATTTGTTTCTTGATCTGCAGTGTTGTGTTCATGTGGCATTGGAATTCGTGTCACCTGAAAATGTTAAGGAGTGTATACAGTTGATTGATGAGGTTCGACTATTGCCTGAAGACCATAAAGCAAAAGTAGACAAGCTGGAGGTACATTTTGCAATAATATAATTTACCAGTTCCTGCTTTCTTCTTTTAGTTGTCTACATAGAATAAACAAGCCTTTTCTCTTTTTGGTGTTTATGAAAACAGGTGAAGAAAATGGCACTCTATAGCATGAGTACAGCAATCAAAGAAATACGTGAGCTTACATGCAAAACATGACTACACCAGCTAAAATATACTTAAATGCCTCTTTCATGTCTCAACCTCCCTACCATATTTTTTCATTTTTGTATAGATTAATGCTCAAACCCATCAAGATCTAGCAAGGTACTTATTAAATTGATTAATTTCAGTCCGTATCCATTTTTGTCTGCTGTGACATTTATGCTTTACCTGAATTTGAAATAAAATTTTATGGTCTGTATATATTTCTTCAGTTGTTTATTTGAAGAAAAATTTGATAATATTAAGAGAGAGAGAAGAAATTATTCAGTCAACACCATTACCATATAAATAGCAACCAACTTCCTTCTTTTAAATTTCACTTTACCGTGGTGTGTCAGGTCGCGGGTTCGAATCAGCCTCTTTGCAAAAAGCAGGGGAAAGGCTGCCTAGAGTATTCCCTTCCCCAGACACTCACGAAGTGGGTATTTGAACTGGGTCGGTCCTTTTTTTGAGTTTTTTCGGTAGTTTTGAATGCAAGGGAGTATTACAAGTCTGAGAATGCTTAAACTAACATTTTGATCATTACCCTGGTGGTTTTTTTTTACCTCTTTAAGCTACAGCTGAAATGAATCACATCAACTAGATATAAAACTAAAACACTCCACAACCTTGTATGTCAGAACCTGAATCCACAAATCTAATTTGCCAAAGTAGGCTTACTTTGCATGAATCATGACATGGACATCCCTTCTTTGTCTTAGCATATTTTTCATCCCATGCTGTTTTTAAACGGTCAAGCACTTGTGGTCTTTTTTATCAACTGTTTACACTGAATTTTGTATTGAAGTTGAATCATGAACATAATCTCTTAGTATTTTTCTTCTACTGTGAAGTTGTCAATTTGATGAACCCCAGAATTTCTTCTACTGTGAAAATTATTTTATCTTACTCATAAGGACTGGATTCGGACAATAAATTGAACGACTTTTTTTATCTTTTTATGAAATGTAGGTAAGAAGTTAAAAGATCATTCTCATTCCTTTTACCAAAAAAACGCATATCACAGGGCCTATTATTTCTTATATCACCTGATGTAGTATCTCTCAATGTCATAGGCTCAACAAATGATGAGATCTATTGCTTGTTAAAAAAATAAAAAATAAAAACACGGATTTCGATATCTCTTAATATGAAAAAGCAATATCTAATAATTATTTCCCAATAAAAAAAAATTTTTTTATCGTTATATCTAATGTAGAAATTTAACCTAAAATAGAGAATGATACCTTTAGCTGTATTTTTCAACTCATTTGTATCTCATTTTGTAAAGAAAGAACAGCAAAAGAAGGAATGCACATTGTTCAAAAAAAAAAAATGTATTTTTAAAAATTTCAGATAAAATGAAAGAAAAATAAGAGTTTTTGAAATTTGGGATTAATTACCAAACTCTTAAACTTTTAAAACTTATTTTATTCTGACAAGACCTTCACCCTTCAGATGTAAATTAATCCTTGCTTAGCCATGCCCTTAAAAGTGTTTGACATTTTCAAACTATCTTCATTAATCATAATTATCCTACCTTTACAGATTGACAAACATCCATACCTTTCATTGTATATAATAATTTTTTTTAGGAATAGATAATGTTATCCATGGTAACATGACGATATATTGGATGCTAATTTCGACGATACAACTATACAAGTGCAACGAGATTCAATATCAAATTGATCCGAATACTGGATCTCAACATTAACCAACCTGGTTCCTGATCATCCACGGCATCAACTATTAAGAAAAAAATCCAAGAAACTTCGAGAATGTCGCAAGGTTGGGAATTATTAGTTTGATTCATTTGGAAATTATAAGTATATCTACAATGACAGAACAGGGTAACTGGTCATAAATAATTGGCTAAATCATAATTTCCGCATTTTTAATTTGCAACAACCAAATTATACAATCTTCTTTGCGTCAAAATTTTCCTTTTCCTGTTCATAATAGACTGAAAATAAGAGAATAGGGAAAAAGTTTGAAAATAAGAAACCACTAAATTTGATGGAATTTTTTTTGTTGTTGTTGGATGTTATGTACTCCACACTTTTTTTTTTTTTTTGGTTGTTGGATGTTATGGTGTATAGATTGCGTAACTCAATTGTGATATCACAACCAGTAATTTTGGTTATGCTATTGTAGACTTAAAAGCATATTTAAATATATCATGGTCTGGTCTAAATATACCGTATCCTCTCTACCGAATTTTTCCATCAACCAGCAATACTAATCATATGGGAAAATAAAATTTTTGGCTATGGCTAACCTTGACATGTATGATCCCAATTATCAAACAGGTTCCAACATTAGCCGAGACAAATTATTATCAAGCTTCTTTGTGCACAACAATATAAGGGGCGCAAACAATGACTGTTTTATTAACCTTTTCTTGTAAAAACTGTGATGCATAGGCACACAGTATAAACTGTTGGAATGGGGATAAGTTTCTCAAAAAGAGACAGAACCAAAAAAATGGACAAATGTAAGAGCGCCCTTTAGTACATATCATGTTTCTGGTTCTTGTCAAAACTGTTTCAGAACCTCAACGAACAAAGAAACCTCCTCAAGGGGCCATGAGCCCTTCAATTGTGTATGTAAGAGTCTCTGCCCAATCAGATCTAAGGAGCAATGTCTGCAGCGTATGCATCACATTGTACGAAGGGTCAAGCTTGCGCTGCCAACCCTGCAAATAGTAGGTAACTCACATAAGCTATTAAAAATAGTAAAGTGCATAGCAAGGTTGACAGTTGAGTAGACCCTTTGGTGTATATGTGTAAATCTTATTCATGCTTTCACCAGTGTCCATGCATGAGTCTCACAAAATAAACTGTTCTACAGTGGTAGATCACATATTATTAGTGAGCTTGGTAAAGAGAAGACAAAGAATTACCTCAAGAACCAAGGTGGTCACCATGACAGTACAAACATTGCCTTCAATATTAACTCTATGTCGCCTAACTTTTTCAAGTAATTGCGCAATGCAGTCGCCAGGATGAAACAGTTGACCTTCTGAAGTTCCCCAGAAGGTAAATGCCTCTTCCACTTCCTGTTAGAAAACAAATAGGAAAACCCATGTATAAAAATGGCTCAGAATCAAAACCAAGAAGTCCAAAGTGAATGAACTTAAGTAAGATAACAAAATACCTATATCTTTAGTAAATCAAGCAGTCTATAAAAAGCCAATGTGAATGGCTAACAGAAAAAATTATCATAAAATATGCTGTTGCATATTCAGTATCAATCAAACAGGAAAGTCTGCACATTGACATATATAAAATATCTTAATATGCACGTAAACTTTGACAATATAGACCACAAAACAAACCACAAAGTCTTCTGAGTTGAACAAAACATATGAACTGAAAGATAATATACATATAAATAGAGAGAGTTAGAATTGTACAATTCAATATGATTTGGCAAGCCAACAATTCATATCATGGATGAATCAAAGATGGTTTTTAATCATGCGAAACATGCATGAACCAGTGTGATTGTGTGTTACCCATATGAATCAAACAATTCAATGATTCGTTAAATTTTCTTTTCTTTTTTGCTTTTCTTTCATCAATTCTCATAAAAGAAATTGAGAAGTCAAATAAGTTCAAATTCTGAAAATGAAAAGGAACTAAAGGAGCGCCACTGTATACATCCTATTAGATTATTTCATCGCACTGTGTTCATTTTTCTAATATAGGGGCTTCACACTGTCATTTGCTTACTTTATGCATCCTATTCGGCTATTCCATTGCTTTATTTTATTCTTATGAAACAAATACTTCACATAATCACTCCCTCTCTCTATGTGCAATTTATTTGGCTATATCATTGCTTTGTTTTTGTTCTTCTAAAACATATGTTTCATGATCTACTCGCTTTATGTGACCCAGTTATGACTTATCACTAATGATTTTGTAATGTGAGACTTATGGTTAAGTTATTTTGTCAATTCAAGTTTAGAATTATAAATTATTACATGAGAACTATACATCATGATATGATATATTTCAAGGATTTTTCCATTGTGTCTCTAAATTTTAAGATTCGATACGATTTAATTAATTGGACAGTTCACGATTTGATAACCTTGTTTGTGTGTGCGTATAATTCTACCGTCACTCCCCATTAAACCCCAACTAGCGAGGGTGGGGTGAGGTCAATCCTTGTACGCAGCCTTACCCTTACATAATTGCAAAGGATCGTTTCCCAAATTCGAACTCGTGACTTTTCAGTCACAGAGGAAAAGTTTTACCACTGCTCCAGACTCGCCCTCTTGTGTGTATAATTCTACATGACGAATTAATTTTCCAACCTCATGTAATGCTCATCCACAGAAACAGAAGTCAATAATGCAATTATTCCTACCAAAAAAGTTGCACGTTGAACAAAGTACCTCAACAAAAGCCTTAGGATTTGGGCAGTTCTGTTGCCTTGATAACCTAAGCGTGCACTCTGCAGCAGTCCGACCGTCTCGCCGGGCAACAGCTTTGAAAAATTCCAACAAATTTACCCGATCACTACCAGAGAGTTCAGCAGTCATGCCCACATCAAGGAAAATCACATGAGGCTTTGATTTGAAGAGCCGTTTGGGACGCTTGCTCTGAGACACTCGAACAAGGATATTTCCAGGATGCATGTCCGCATGAATGAAGTTGTCCACCTGAAGAAGACATCCCAATGTCACGGAAGCTAAAACTTTATGATGCTCAAGTTTAAAACTATCAAAAAGGCCCGGGCTTCTTATTCATACTAAAATAAAGATGTAAAATAATTAATAATAGATCAAACAAGTGCAGTCAAAAAGCAGACCTCTTTATGGATATAAGAAGAAAATTTATTAGAGATAAAAGAGAAATGGTTCTATCAAGAACCAACTCTCTCAAAAGCTTAAGTTGTTAGCTGAAGGTTATATCTAACAAGCCTCCCTGTGCAAGAGCCATTTGGTCTTGAAACACGGACAATGTATAGGCTCATCTTACCTTAAACTGAAATTCAACTTTTCATTAAGAAGATTAGGGTTGGTAAAGGTTGAATTCTCGACACCATTCTCTCTCTCTCTCTCAATTTAGTAGAGATAAAGGAGAAATAAGTACTATCAAGAACTAACTCTCCCATAAACTTAAATAACTAGGTGAAGACTCATGAATGCTTTTATATCTAACATATACCCCCTCAAGCAAGGTCCTTGGGACTTCAAACATGGACATTGCCCAAGCCCATCTCACCTTATGCTGTAATATAACTTTTTATTTACAAGAATATCATTCGTAAGAATTGAACTATTGACTCCTCTCTCTCTCTCTCTCTCTCTCTCTCTCTCTCTCTCTACACTCCATAATTACTTCATTTCAGGACATATCAATAATCATGATTTATACTTGATGACACATAGCAAACCAAGAATGCTCAAAATAAGCCTTAAAAGCCATTCTATCACCAACTACAAGACTGTAAACAGCATAAAAAAAAGTAAATGGAAGATATGTTACCAGAAGCATCTTCAAAAGTGCATGAGTCCCAATATGAGCAAGGGCACTTTTAATCCCTTCATGTCCTTGAAGTTCATCAACATAATGCGAGACACATTCTCCGTTTTCATATGTTTCGACCAAAACTGCAGGATGCACAAGTGGATAGACAGGCTTAGGGAAAGATACATCCCTCCATTGACGGAAATTGTAAATAAAGCGGCTCAAATGGGCAGCTTCCCTGGCAAGGTCTACTTGAGACATCATGAAAACAGCAAACTGGTGAACACTGTCATCCAGCCTTAACCAGCGAAGTGCACGAATGAGTTTTGAACATTTTGCCACCATATTGATAATAGCAAAATCCCTTCTGATAGATTCTCCCACACCAGGATGTCTAACCTTCACTGCAACCACCAGGGGCTTGGCTTCATGACCTGGGTAAGGATATTTTAAAGAAGCACGATGCACTTGGGCAATACTTCCAGATGCAACAGGCAATTCTTCAAAATTATCAAAAATTTCAGAAATTTTTCGACCAAAGGCTCTTTCTATAGTTTTCTTTGTGTAGCTAAAACTATGCTCAGGTGCTTTAGTATGAAGTTCTGCAAGCTTAGAACATAGATCTCCCGGAAACAGGTCTGGCCGTGTAGCAGCCCACTGACCCCATTTTATGAATGCAGGACCTGCTTTTTCCAGCGTGCGATGAACAACCCGGAGCCACACTTTTCTGAATTCTGGTCCAAAATAATCTGCAAGTGGTGCCATCAGTATGCTTGGAGTGAACAATATTGCCAGATAGATGGCTCTCACAAGCAAGACAAGGCCTTCTAATACAACCAATGCAAACGCAAACATGTAATTGTACCCATCTTGTGCATGCATATACAAAGCATTCTGTGACAGGTAACCTGCGTCTGCCCGATTCCGCTGAGCCAGTGCTAGCTTTCCAAATGCAAATGCAAAAATACTAGGAACCAGAAAATAAGAACGGACCAAAGCCAAGCTCACTGCTTGAGCAATCGTATTTATGGAGGTAAATCTACCGCAACCATTGGAAGAATACTTTCTGTACATCAATTTCCAAGCTATTTGAGAATTATGTGCTGCTGTATTATTTGCTGAGATTACGGAAAAGTTCCTGAAAGAAAAGCCTTTGCAAAACTTTTCTCTTGTCCCCTGCCACAAGAATGAAGTATGTCCTTCACTAGGAAACTTATATCGCATGTACATCCTGCATTGGTTGATACTCGGTCCAACTGAGAAAACAGCCCCATTTCTACTCACTTCCAGATACCTGCTTCTATGGATTCTAAGAATAGATTGGGCACCTCTCCCTATATTTCCAAGCATGAAAAATCTGCAAACCAAAAATCAAGTCTATTATAACACTGTTGACAAGCGAGCAACAGCAGCTTCTTTTCAATTCTCCTAACCACAAAAGGTATACATGTTGACAAGCATTAAGTTTTATGTCAGTATTCAAATCTCAATTCCTTGAAAGGTAGCAAGTGGTTAAAAACTACTTAATACATTAAATAAATGCCCTCCCCAACTCAGTTATGGAGTGGTTTATTCATTTTCAGTCTCAAATTTGTCCACAAAACAAGAAGGACATCACTAGTTATTTTGGCATCTTCGAAAAACAAAAGAAAATAAATTGAAAACTCAAGATCTGGGGCTGTTATCCATATACCTGCATACAATACTTTAAATGAACCCTCATTCTGTAATGAAGAGCCACAATTCATCACCAAGTCAAAATCAAACTTATTATATACTCAAAGTCAACCGAAAAAATTGTGAAATCTCTCATGAGTTAACTATTATCCCTAGCTTCCAACAAAAGCCATCTGAATTTCATAATTTCCATCTCTACCAAAAATTATCGATTATCTTGATTTGCAACAGAGAGAATATTTGATAAATATAATACTTTAAATGAACGCTCATTCTGTAATGAAGAGCCACAATTCATCACCAAGTCAAAATCAAATTTATTATATCCTCAAAGTCAACCAAAAAAATTGTGAAATCTCTCATGAGTTAACTATTTTCCCTAGCTTCCAATAAAAGCCATCTGAATTTCATAATTTCCATCTCTACCAAAAATTATCAATTATCTTAATTTGCAACGAGAGAATATTTGATAAAGATTTTATGAATATGATAAAACTATTCTATTAATTAAAGCATTACTTGTCCATTTGTGTGCCGAAGCGGACGAAAGTCGTTGATGACGCGGCAATAAGAGAGAGGCAAGAGAAGATTTGGGAGAGGGTGAAGAAGGGTCGTAGATGTGACAAATGAGCTGTGCTGTATGGATGTGAAAGCAAGGGATCGTTGAAGATCTAGCACAATTGTGAGGCGGCCGTAACAAAGAAGGCACAAAATCCATTTTGTATCCCTAACATGGCCCCTTTTCCACGAAATATTTTGGGCTTGAAGTGTGCATAATTCACAAGGCCCAAATTTACTTTTTGCTGAAATTCAACTTTAATTTATAAGAATGGGGCCGACAAGTATTGAACTCCTGATCAGTTGGTCATAGACTAGAGTATTTGATACCATATCAAGCACCAACTCTCCTAAATGCCTAAGTTATCAAGTAAAGACATAAGATTGATTTTTATATCTATAACACAAAATTATCCGAAAAAATTACCTAAAATGAAGATAAAATATCACTAGTCAATTTTTTTTTTGAAATGAGCTTATGTCACTAAATACTTTACATGGAGAGAAAGCAAAGGATTTCGATGCATATAAAACTCAAACCAGTTCGGCCAGTCGGAAAGGAAATTTGGTAGCCCAGGTGCCTAATCGGTTTGGTTGAATATGCTATTTGTTTTTCAACGATATCTGCTTAATCAAGTAAAAACAGGAAAGAGAAGAATTAATCAACTTTTTTGGGTCAATTATCTACCTGATCAAATCAGTAATCTGGTAAACTAGTCTCCTTAAAGATCTGGCACCAGTCAAATTTTAGAATTATGATATTTTCCTTTTAAAAAAAATTATAAATAATAAATCTAAAGCAATTTGAAGACATAGAAGTACCAAGAGTAATGCTGGGGTAAAAAAGATACAATTTTATCAAATCATATGAGAAATCAATGGTTGTTGGAAAAGCTAGTGTGTATGCTTATTTATTTATGTCAATAAATTTTTCTTTGAAGGATTTTCATATAATAATATGCTTTAAACAATAATAACAAATAGTCCAACCATGGCTGCAATGATTTATGGGGAACTTACTTTGGTTAGATAATTCTATTAGAAGGTAATAGTTTCTATGTCTATTGCCTTTCCTTTTTTTAACAACTAGCAAGTCACGGTGGAACCACCATCAATGCCACGCACACAAGTCCAAACAAGCAAGACCATAGTTTATTGACCTAGAAGAGACACACCTTAACTTGAGGGAGAGGAAGTTAAGCTTTCCTTTGGTAGTTACACATAAAGAGGTTGCAAAGAATTAACAGCAGCAGGTGACAACAACAAGTGAGGGAAAAAAAACCACCAGGGATAGCATCCTTAAAGCTACCAAATGGAAAAATTGAGGTTGAGAAGGGAAAGAGAGGCTTGCTATATATTGATGCAAAAGATCTCAACCTCTCCAATATGCTCAATTATAGCAACAAACAAGGAGAAAAGGTCATTGAGGAAATCTCATTAATCTAAGGAAGCAACAAAGGCCAAATCCGTCCTACATTGTTGGGAATTGAATCACCTACTCGTTGCATACTCCTTTTTTTCCGTGTACCCCAAAATCAAAATAAATAAGCATTGAATATTTGATGATCCATACTCTAACAATGACAAAAAAATAACTCCAAATGCATTTGCCCATCGAAGATCCCAAGTCTCCATTCCAAAAAATGCAGTAAAAATTCCTTCTTTAATCAAACAAATACATGACACATTACTAATTATGGAATATACGTAATGGGCAGCACAAAAATCAATCAAACTTTGAATATCAGAGAGAGAGAGAGAGAGGAAGAACCTGAAAGGAAGGGGAACATGCTTGTTAAGTGTGAAGATCTCAGCAATGGCGGTGGCGACGAGAATCAATGCGAGGCACGACAAGAATTGGAAGGATCAGAGGCTCAGCTACGAATTGTGAATTGTGAATTGTGAATGTGAAGGATCATTCAAGACTTGGCGAGATTGTGACTGAGGCAACCATAACAGACACAAACCCTAAACGACTATAACAGGATTATGACCCCAAAAATTCAAGACTGCCCAAAATTTTTGATGATTTTTTTTTTTTTTTTGGTTGAAAGATCGTATATTATATATATTTTTTAAATCTAAATAATCATTCTGGAATTTCTAACAGTGAATCAAACACATTATTGATACACACTTACAAAATACTTGATTATTTGTTTACGGGAAAAATGTCTATCTTTTCAAAGGATATAAACTTATATCCTTTTAGATCATACGCGTTGATTTCCGTCAATCTATGGTTATAATTTATTGGATTAAATTTAATGGACCAAATTTATTATTAATTAATTAATAATTTTGATCCAATAAATTATAATCATTAATGGACGGAAATCAACGGTTAAAATCTAAAATGATATAAGCTTATATCCTCTAAATTGACCGATATTATTCCTTTATTTATTACATATATGAAATTAAAGAACGTGTCACGCTTAAGTGCATGCAACGTAGAATTATAATTGGCCACTTATATATAGTTTAACTCATCACATGCAGAAGCAAAAGCTTATTAAAGACGTTGCTTGAGGTTCTCTCTTGTATGTAAAACCCTTAATTAATTTCTTTTTAAATTACGTAAGCTATAATTTATTTCTTTAATTATTTTTACCGACTAATTGTCTATTTTTTATTTTTTATTTTTATTTTTTACATTTCCAATATAGTTTGTAATGTTCAAACTTAGTTCTATATAAAATCGTGCTCTTTTTTCCTCTTTGAATTTTTATTTGTTAGTAAAGCTAAATTCCATATTCTTTTTCACTCTTTCTTACTTTTTCTTCACACTCAAATCATTTTATCTTTTAAATTTTTGGTTGAAAAACATTGAAGTAAAAACAATTTGTTGAAGCACTGTCATAAAGTGATATTGACATATTCAATTTATTTTGTCATGTCATTCTATTACCAATTTATATTTTTTATATTTACACTCCATATTTTTTTTTATTCACTAGAATTTAAATATATCAATCAATGAAAATGATTTAGGTTATTCATAAAAAAAAATTAAAAAGAGAAAAATTCAAACTTTACTAGGAGTTCTTTGAAAAATCTTAAGTAATAATTTATAGTAACGTCTCTCGATAAAGTATGAATTAATTAACTATTTTGATGTCAACACTTTTAAATTTATATTCATTTTGTGAAGTGGCCAACTTATTTATCGGGTAGAAAAAATATGTTACCCCAAGCATCAACCCGTTGCAAAGGTGGCAAAATAGGCTCAAATTATTAGTTGAAAACTTTAACGTATTAACTCGTTTAAATCTGTCCCACTTAAAGGCAGATCAACCTGACGGGTTGATCTATGGGGTTGGTTTTTATTATTTTTTAAAAAATAATAATTAATATGAATTTTTTTATAGTCCTTTTATCTTCATTTGATACTTTTTATATTTAGGGGAGTTTTGAAAAAATTTAAATTTTTTAATATGTAGGTGGGTTGGCAATGCGGGCAGGTTGGAGATAGATTGAGATGGATTGGAATTTTTAACCCACTTTTAAAAATGACAGGATAGGTTACTTGCTTTGTCACTTCTAATTGGCTGCCATATCTGTATAATATCTAACATTCTTTTATTTTGGATACAATGGTGACAATAAGGTTTGAACCTATGACTTCATGCAAACTATTCACACCCATCACCGCTCAACCAATCCTAATGGCATAAGGGTCTAACAATCTTGAAACACGAAATTGGAAGAAAAGCATTCACATGCAGAATTTTGTGAAGGAGAATGTGTTGATTAGTTCAAGCCAAGTTAGCAAGGTGCTTAACTGAATGCAGTTTCATATCAATTGTGTAATTTGTTAGTTAGTTATTCTATTAGTTTTCTGTTTTAAGTCTTGGCCTCATGTATAAATGTACAAAACCTCTTGTATCATCTTCTCATTTTCAATTAATGAAATACATCACAGAATTTTAGATGGTATCAGAGCTCTAAAATGGAGCTCTGGTATCGCAAGAGAGGTTAAGTTTTCTTTATAGCGAATATCATTTCTCAAGTTCTCTGAATCGTCATGGCAAAACTAGAAGGACCAGCTACAACTACAACAATTGCGAGTCTTCTATATTTTCATACAAATCCTTCCAATCCATACTTGTTTACATCCCAACGAATCACCATCGCAAGCATTAGTTTCTCCATTATTGAATGCAATAAACTACCATACGTGGTCTCTAGCAATGACAGTGGCGCTAATCTCAAAGAAAAAGATCAAATTTGTCAATGGTAGCATAGTTCCTCCGCCTAAAACTAATCCAAATTACTGAGCTTGGCAAAGACGCAATAATATGGTGAGTGCATGGATTCATAGATCAATTTTCGAATCTATAGTATAGTCCATTATATGGATTGAAAATACAAGAGATATATGGTTGGATCTTTTTGAAAGATTCTCAAGGTCAAACGTGCTTCGTATGTCGAATCTTCGATAAGAAATATGTTGGTTGCAACAAGGAGACAAATCAGTTGCAGAGTACTCCACACAACTAAAAATGCTATGGGACGAGCTTGAAAATCTCAAAATGCCTCTAATTTGTATTTGCACCATTCGTTGTTCTTGTGAAGGGTATGCGAAGATGAAGGAGTATCGTGAAGGTGATTATATTATCTGATTCTTGAAGGGACTTAATGAGCAGTAATGAGCAGTATTCATAATTGAGTTCACAAATCATGCTTGTTAATCCATTTCCTGATGCTACCAAGGCACTCTGAATGACAGGAAAGGAAGTTCCAAGGAGAAGTCGTTCTATAACTTCAAGTCCTCAGACGTTTGTTGTTATGACTAATCATATTCTTTTTCGAAGGAACTACAATGGTAGAGGTTTTAGAGGACGAGTAAGAGCCTTTGTAGGTGGACGAAGAGAAGGCAACAACAAAATTTGCACATACTGTGGCAGAAATGATCATACAATTGAAACTTGTTTTCATGTCCGTGGATATCCTCCAGGGTACAAACCAAAGAATTTTGTCACACAAAGCGTTCACAATGTAACTCGAGAGCCAAATATTGATTATGTTGCTAAGAAACAAGAGAATACTTCAATAATTTCATTTTCTAATGATCAATATAAGCGAATTCTAGATCTCCTTGAGAGAAACAACTCCATAACTGATCCAGCTATTCACTTAAACAATTTCACTCAGGTCTCCAATGTTCAAACTAAACATATGTCAGCCTCAGGTATCCAAGATGTTCAATGGATTCTGGACACAGGTGCAACTAACCATGTTACTAACTTTAAATTAAACCAGTTTCAATCAATCTTCCAAATGGTATATTTGTTACTGCCCCACACTTAGGAACAATTCCTTATTTTCATATACTTAGCATGTTAAATGTTTTATACATACCTGAGTTTAAAGTGAATCTAATTTTAGTAACAAAGTTGTTATATGACCACTCCTATTGTCTAATTTTTCGTTTATCTATCTGTCATATTCAATAGCTCCATACTCCGGTGACGATTAGTATAGCTGAATAGAAAGATGGACTTGTGTAGCAAGATTGATAAGAATAATATCAAGGAACCTGCAATAGTTGTTGGAAGTTTATGTAATAATACAAATAGTTTTAATAAGTAATAACAATAAAGGTGATTCCACGTTATGGCACCGAAGGCTTGGTTATGTATCTGAAATCTTTTCACATGAAATATCAATTCAATTTCCATTCATTCCATTCCACCACGATGATGCATGTGATGCTTGCCATTTTGCTAAGCAAAGACGTCTCCCATATAGTAGCAGTGAGACTACATCGTCCAAGATTTTCCAACTTGTACATGCTAACATCTGGTAGCCTTACTCTGAAACATCCATAGATGAGCATAAATACTTTCTCACTTTAGTTTATGACCATTCACGCTTTACTCGGATTATTCAGAAACATAAGTTTAAGACTCGAGTACATATACAGAACTTTTTGGCTTTCATTGAAAATCAGTTTCAAACTTCATTGAATGCTCTCAACAATAATGGCGTTGAATTCATGATGACAAAGTTTTAGCTCAAGAAAGGTGTCACTCATCAACGAACTTATGTTGAACGCCCTCAGCAAAATGAAATTGTGAAGCGCAAACATCAGCATGTACTCAACATCCCTTGAGCATTGTTGTTTCAATCCAAGTTACCCATTAAGCTATGGTCCTATGCAGTTAGTTACTCATGTCGTACAACTTATAAACCAAACCTGCACCCCTCTTCTTATAAACAAAACACCTTATGAACTTCTACTTGGCACACCTCCTTGATTAATCTAAGAGTCTTTGGATGCTTATGCTATGCTTCCACTCTTCAAGTCCATCGAACAAAATTTGACTTTAGAGCTCGTAATGTCATTTTTCTTGGTTTCAAAATCGATGTAAAGATATATATGCTTTATGATACCAATTCTGATGAGCTCTTTTTATTGCATAATGTAGTATTCTTTGAAAATATATTTCCCTTTCAAAATCCTCTTTCCTTAACCTCTGACACCTCATCTTCTTTACCTACATATACCTTTTCCCTAGACTTTGACACCTATTTCAACCATAAACCACTTGAAAACACAAACATTGCAATACCTACAACAACTATTATCACAACATATGAACCTTCAACCAATTCGAGGACCATAATTGCACATGTATATGATCTTAGTTTAGCACTGGTTCCTACACATAATTCTTTATTCTTACTTCAAAGATCCACTCGTGTTTGTGTAACACCTAAATATCTTACACATTATCACTATAGTCCATCCAATGTTCATTATACTAATCTTTGCCAAGGTATATCTTCTTCCTCATCTAAATATCCTCTTGATAATATCTTGTTATATCATAATTGTTCTTCTTTATATTATCATTTTTGCTTGAGTGTTTCAACAAATATAGAACCTAAAACCTATAATGAAGATGTCAAATCTAAAAACTGGTGTCAGAAATGACTTGAGTCACAAGCTTTGGCTCAAAATAATACTTGGAGTTTTGTTAATTTGCCTCCCGATAAGTAACCCATTGGATGCAAATGGGTATATAAAATCAAATACAAGTCTTATGGCTCCATCGTACGATTCAAGGCTCATCTTATGGCCAAAGGATTCACCCAAATGGGGGGCATTGGCTTCTTCTATACCTTCATTCCATTAGCTAAGCTTAGATCCATTAGAATTCTACTTGCAATTGCAGCTGCAAAAGGATGGTTCCTCTATCAACTAAATGTCAACAATGTCTTCCTCTATGGAGATATCCATGAAGAAGTTTATATAGAACCCCTCCGGGACTACCAAATGGTAAATCGAGACAAGTTTTTCGATTGCAAAAGTATTTATACAGTCTTCGTCAAACTAGTAGACAATGGCATACTAAGCTCTCTTCGTCAAGTTATTAGCAAGCAAACGCTGATCATTTCATTTTTAGTGCTTGCTTGGGAAGTCTTTTTTTCTTCTCTTCTCCTTATAAGTAGAAGCTAAGTCAAATAGATTTTTATAAAAGCTCTTATAATAGAAAGAGTTTTTTATAATGAAGAAAAAAGTCAAAAGTCAAAAGCTTTTAGGAGGTGCTTTTTGTGATTTGTATCAGCTTTTTTTGTAATATATGCTTTTTTTGTAATATATGTTTTTTTTTTAAATGAACAACTTTTAAGCTAAAAGTTTTATATAATCATCAAAGAGCTTATAAGTTTATTTTTAAAGCTCCTTTTTAGCTTTACCTTAAAATTAGCTTTTTAAAAAAATGATGTCAAAGAGGCTCTTACTCTTTAGTAGTAGTCTTCTTTTACTATTTTACTTGTATACGTTGATGATATTGTACTATGTGGGAATGATTTATAATAAATATGTCGAGTGAAATAACTTTTAAATGATAAGTTTCGCATCAAAGACCTTGGAAAGTTGCATTACTTTCTCGATTTGGAGGTTTCTCGCTCTTCAAATGGTGTAATACTTGTAATACCCTTGGAAAAATAATAATAATAAAATTAATATTAATAAAAAATAGTATAATAAATTAAATATATCTTTACGTATATTATATGAAGTTAAGGCATGTTTGGTACACAATATAGAATATGGCCTGATAGGATAAGATCTGATAGTATAAAGCCTGATTAAAATTTAAAACTATCTAGCGTTTCACATGATATTGTATAAGATAATATATTGTATAAGATAATATCATCCAATATTTGATAATGCAATGTATAATACTAGATAGGATAAGAATAAATATTTTTGACAAATATACCTTTTAATAATGAAATGATATAATTTTTCCAAATATATAAGATGATATTAATTTTTATAGAAATATATTGATCAGTGTGTCCAAAATTTATATTAATTTCGATAAAAATAAAAATCTACAATATTTTAAAAAAATATATATTGAAAAAAATATTTTTTATTTTAATGTATTAATATTAAAATAATATTAATTCTTGATAATTGCATTGGTTAATACATCAATCTGTTATCAGGCCTAATCCTACCCTCCCAGACCTAATTATGTTATACATCATTTTGATGTATAAATGGATCCTGCTCTATAAGCTTATACTATACGATGGTCACACTAAACAATTAAAAATGTCATAACTTATAGTATAAGCTTATACTATCAGGTTTTATACATTGCACCAAACATGCCCTTAGATATGTTGGGTGTAGCATAAAGTGGTGGATATTGATTGTCATTAGTATTTATTATTATTTAATTGGTAATGTAAATAATTATTTTGTAACGATAAGTTATATCAATTGTGATAACCCAAAGAAAATTAATAGTAGTAAAATTATATTGGGATAGGATATTGTGACACATAAATAATGTTACGCACAATGTTACGACCACATCTTAACCGTTGATTTCCGCCAATCAACGATTATCATTTATTGCGAATTAATAATTAATTAATGAGTTTGATTTGAAAAATGATAACCGTTGATTGGCGGAAATCAACGGTTAAGATGTGGTTGTAAGTTGTAACATTGTGCGTAACATTATTTGTGTGTCACAATATCCAATCCTAATTATATTTATCCCTATGAGTATTATAACATTGAATGCTTTGGATCAGGATGAGTTAGCATCATCCTAGCAAAATCCTATTTAATGAAATTAAGTCAACCACGAGTTAGCATCATCCTATGAGTCAACGATGAGTCAGCATTATCCTATCATGGGTATTATATTTATCCCTATGAGTATTACAATATTAAATGCTTTGGATCAGGATGAGTTAGCATCATCCTAGCAATATCGTATTTAATGAAATTGAGTCAACCACGAGTCAACATCATCCTATAAGTCAATGATGAGTCAGCATTATCCTATCAATTGTGATAACCCAAAGAAAAATAATAGTAGTAAAATTATATTTATCCTTATGAGTATTATAATATTAAATGCTTTGGATTAGGATGAGTTAACATCATCCTAGTAATATCCTATTTAATGAAATTGAGTCAACCACTAGTCAGCATCATCCTATGAGTCAACGATAAGTCAGCATTATCCTATCATGAGCCTGTAAGAACATTAAAAGAAAAGAAATCCTGAGAGGAAAAAAATGAAAGAAATCCTAAGAAAAAGGAAACAAATGATTATAGGAAGAAAAGGGAAATAAATTCTTTAAGGAAACATTTGCAACAAAGCCCATGTCTCGATCCCAAAACTTCAACTATAAATAGAGGTTTAGTCTAACTAAACCAAATAATTTTTAATCCCCAACATTTCTCTATATCTCTTCTAATCTTCTCTTTTCCTTCTCTTTCTTCTTAATTAAATTATTTTTATTTTTTATTTTTGCTACCAAACTGTGTTTCCTAAATAGCTATTCTTCCAAAAAAAAAGTCATTAATCACGGGAACCAGGTATTCCTAATCCCTAGTCATAGGTTAACTTTATAAGAATTTTGTTCGTGATTCTGATGCTTAGGGTACCATAGATTTGTTTTATATAAAAATCTATTATATGTAATCTTAATCCCTAGATGGTTTTAGGCTAGTTTTATATGAAAAAATTTATATAATGATCCGTAGGATATCGTAGGTAAATTTTAAATTTAAATTACTACAAATAATATATAGAGTATTTTTGGAAACTATTGGAAAACTAATAGGATTATTATTTTGGGAATAAATAGACATGATGAATAATTATTATATTTGATTAAATGATAAAATTTAATTATATGCAAATAAATGTTGAAATTATGATTATGAAAACTTTCTAAATATGTGATTTATGATTGAATTTGAAATTATGTGTGATTGTGATTAATCAATAGTTGGAAGATAGCTTCTGGGATGGTACCTCCTAAAGTGATGAACACAATCTTTAGGTTTTATGCCTTCGATATTTATATGATGTGAAGAGATGTTATCCATTTTTCTCAAAGTGATAGTTGGCAGGGTTTCTCGGGGTATTAGTAGCAACTTTGGAAAGAGGTGTGCACATTAGGAAGAGATGTTTTTGATGATGGCCAAATTTAATTATATATGATTGACAAGGTTTCTCGGGTCACATGGTAGACTGATAGAGTTTCCCGGGTCTACCGTAGTTCTCTTTCCACTAATGAACTAAATAAAGATAAATATAATGAATAATAAAATCAATATTTGATTTGATTATCATGTTTAAATAAAGATACTTATGATGAATAATAAAATTAATATTTGATTTAATAATTATGTGAATATTTAAATTATATTATGGATTGGGATTACCAACATTTGTTGATTATTGTGTTTGTGTTTTTGTGCCGCAATGATCCTTCGGGGGAGCAGATTTTAAATGAAGTAGGTTGCAAAGGTTGGGGCTAGCAATGAGCAGTGAGGATAGTGTCTCGGACATTTTAAGCTAGGCTTAGGATTTAATAAATGTATGAGATATATTTAGATTCTGGATTTATATTTTACTTTTTAAATATTTACATTGAATATATTTTGGAATAAGATTATGATAAAGTTAGCCTTGCATTTGTCCCTGTTACAAGTGCGACGGTAATATTTTCCCAAATTAGTTTATATTAGCTTCCGCCTTCCGCAATATTTATAAGATCCTAAATAATAATTAAATGTGAATTTTGGGAATTATATTATTATAAGAGTATTTTAAAATTTTTAGATATTTGGAGATGTTACAATACTTAACCAACACAAATATGCATTGGTGATTATCTCAGATGTGGGACTTCTTAGGGGCAAATGAGTTCATACTCCAATGGATGCTACACTTAAGCTTAGCTCCTCACAAGGGTCACCTCTTCCTGATCCATCCCCTTATTGGTGTTTGATTGGTTGATTACTCTACCTCACAACTACTCACCCTGATATTCATCGAAGTCAGTATATGACTCATCCTACTGATGTACATTTCGCTATTTATAAGAAGCACCAGGGAATGACCTTCTTTTTCCTTCAACCAATGATCTGCAAGTCAAAGCATTTGTTGACTCTGATTGGGCCACTTGCCCAAATAAAAGAAAGTTCGTTATAAGCCTCTGCATTTTTATTGGTCATGCATTAGTCACTTGGCAATCCAAAAAGCAATCCACAATAAGTCATTCGTCTCAGTGTTTTAAAACTCCGCCCCACCTTGGGATCGACCCCGCCGAGTCACTAACCACCTCTATTTGAGGGTTGGGGTCAACAGTTAGACCCTGCATGCACCTAGATCCTTCTGAACACCGAAACCTGGTCGGGTCTCGATGACTCCCAAGTCAAAGGGGTTAGAGGGGCTCACTACTTTAAAAAAAAAATTACACATGAAATGATGTCATTTAGTGTGTAAAAAGGAAAACAAAAACTCGATGTTGCCTAGACCTTGAATTAGATCTTAAATTTGAATCATTCTTCTTCTTCTCTTCTGATCTTTTCTCCCAGATCTAGAACCAGTCTCCCTGATCAAGTGATCTCCGCCACCGTGGTGGTGGTTCCTCCTATCCTCTTCAGTCTTCTCTCTCCCTCTCCTCCGTCGAACTGGTTCTTCTCTCCCTATCGTTGATTCGTCACGCCACTGCCTCTATTAGGTAAAAAATCTCCTTTAATATGCTGTTGTATAATTTTTATGTGTTACTTCAATTTTCAGTTGTTGTTGTTTGTGACTTCAAATGATATAGAGAAGTTCATTCCAGCATTTCAAGAAGTAGCAAATTTTTTTACGGGGAAGGTATATTTTTTCGGAGGCTATTATTTTATTCTCTCTTAGATAACATTTTTTTCTAGAGTCTAAACAAACTTTTATGGTGTAGTGCGCTGCTCCAGTTGATCATGAAAGTAGATTGGGAAGACATAGAGTTAACATAACGAACGTTGTATGTAATTATCCAAAAAAATAAAAAATGAATGTTGTATGTAGTTTTCTATGATGATGTTTGAGAAACTAAAAAATCTAGATAACTAACAAGGTTCAATGGAGTAATTTGTATAATATTATGTTTGTTATAATTGAGGTTTTGGAAAACTTATACTTATTTGAGGGTTGTGGATGTAATTGGTTGAATTGTGTTAAGTATATTTTGAATCTTTGATGATTTGATTTTTTAGAATTTTTCATATAGGATATATATTTATTTTTTTAATATAACCCATGACCCCTTACCTCGGCCGAGTCGATGACCGGTCCGAGTTTTTAAACATTAGTTCATCTTTGGAGGCCGAATACAAATCCCCAACCAGCCTTTCTTGTGAGCTCCAGTACGCTTAATTCTTGTTTCAAGGTCTTAATCTTCCTTAGTCAAGGCATGCCTTAGTGTATTGTGATAGTTGTTCAACCATATACCTTGCACACAATCCCAC
This sequence comes from Gastrolobium villosum, assembly GCA_032173675.1. Lineage (NCBI taxonomy): Eukaryota > Viridiplantae > Streptophyta > Magnoliopsida > Fabales > Fabaceae > Gastrolobium > Gastrolobium villosum. Next base: position 73,976 of record JAVKPL010013924.1, read on the forward strand.
CTTCCATAAACGTTCCAAACATATAGAAGTAGATTCTCATGTTACTCAAAACAAGATCAAATCTGGACCGTTGCATTTGCTTCCTATTGATACCACTGCTCATCTTGCTGATGTTTTAACCCACCCCTTTCGTTTTCGCTGTTTCACTTAGCTATCTCCAGGTTGGGCATGCATGATATACATAGCCCAACTTGTTAGGGGGTATTGTAAGAAAAGCAATCGTGTGCTGAATTTTGTGAAAGAGAATGTGCTGATAAGTTGAAGTCATATAAGCATGGTGCTTATTTGAATACAGTGTCATATCAGTTGTGTAATTTGTTAGTTAGTTATTCTACTAGTTTTCTGATTTGAGTCTTGGCCTCATGTGTAAATGTATGAACCTCTTGTATCATCTTCGGATTCTCAGTAAATAAAATATATCACAAAATTTTAGACACGTGGCATTCCATTCCATGTAATTAATTCACTTAATGAAAAATTCTAAATTCTTGGAATTCAAATCGTGATTAAAACTAATAAAAATAAAGTTAAAAGTAATTTAATGTTATCGAATTTGAGAAAATTGATTAATGTAATTCTTTTATATATGAACCAACTTTGAATTTAGATATATAAAATATGAAAAAGTCTATTTCTATTATTCTAATATTGTTTATTTAGTATATATTAGTATTTTGATAGGCATCAAATCTATTTAAGATTGGCTAGAATCCAAAACTAATTTTATCATGTTTAAATCTAATTTATATAAGTTTACTTTTATATCTATATAATATATTTCATATTTTTATATATTTCAAACTAATTCAAACAATATTACTTTTTAACAAAATTAGAGAAAACACATAACAAATAACATGATAAGTGGTGTCAAGTATGATTGCTCAAACACTATATAGATGATATTGTAGTTGATTTTGAAATACGAAGGGGGTGATCACCCCCTAATCCCCACTCTGGCTCCACCACAAGGTAGTCTAATTATGCCACGTGATAGCATTTGGTAAAAGCACACCAGGCCTAGCATGTTTTGTAAATGTTACTACATGGCAATAGAGACACACTTGGGGATTGGCATGTTATTGTCACACCAAAAACTAGCGATGGCATGACATGAATATGACATGAGATTTTTGTGTTCAACTTAGCCTACTTTCACATTTGTGTCGTGTTCATATTATAAAAATTGATACAAAAAATGTGTTGTGTTTGTGTTGCATATCAACTTGCAAACACAACATTGACATTTTTTAATCTTCTTCGAAGTTGTTTGTATCGTGTTAACACAATATTGGTGAAAGCAATATTCAATACACAAGTTATTTGTATCATATTATGCCAACCTGCATATTAAGCACAATACTGTGAGGTTAATAGATTATTTGTATTACTTTGTTTCAACCCAAATAATAAGTAGACATTAGGAGGTTGATGGGTTATTTGTATCATGTCATGTTGTGTTGACCCGAAAAATAAGTGAGCCATATTTATGTCAAAAGTTATGACAGGAAACTTTTTTCGTATTATATTTGTGTTGATTGCATTTATATTCGTGTCAAACCTCAATCTGATACGACGAGCACGACCTGTTGACACAAATTAAGTTAACCTAGCCTCTTTTCGAAACAAAATATAAGTGTACATATGATCTTAAATATACTTTAAAAAAATATACCTTTTTTGTAAATATATATATATATATATATATATATACCTTTTTTAATTTAAAAATAAAAGGGAATTTGTCACACTTTTGTTAAAGTGTTCTCGCTTTAAGTGCCAGTATTTGTCACACTTTCGTTTATATCTTAAATTTTGAGGCCCATATGGTTAGAAGGTTGTGGATACGATCGTAAAAACTTAGAATTAGTTGCTTAGGTGTAGTTCAAATAATTTGGATATAATTTAGAAGTTTTTTAATTGATATTTGTTTATTTTGTTCATTTTCTCTTCTTCATTTCTAGGAAATTTAAGCAACGTTAAGTTTTAGGTGGAGCTGTACAAAAATAAGCCCAAGCCCAGCGGCCTTTATAGATTGAGAGTTGCTTTTGACTTTGTGACCGTAACACTCATTTTGATAATGTTATGGACTATGTTGCACCGACACCGACATAGGACACGAGATACGACACGATACGATACTCCGGCACGTTAATTCTAAAAATTGTTAAATTTTGACATGTTAGGACACGTTTTGATATTATATAATATCTTTAATTTATGTAGTGCACATTATATTTAATATTCAATAATTTAACAAAAAAGACAAAAATCAACTTATAATACCCATCAATTTTGCAAAGAAACATAAGATATTAAACTCAATAAAATAGTAATCGTAATCACACGAATCTAATAGTTGGAATTCAAAATGCAACACAATGAAACCTTTAAACCTTTTTTGAGTCTTTGCAATGAGTATTAGAGTGTCAGTGAGTGTTAGAGATTGTCAGACACAACATATTAGGAATTTTGAAGTATCAGACACAACACATCAGGAATTTTGAAGTGATTCATAAGTTACGGACATGAGTCCAACTCTATCAAATTCTTAAGCTTGTCACCGTCCTTACTGAATGGGCTTAATTTAATTATGCGATGATTAGTAAAGGCCCATTGGACCTGAAAAACATATATACACACATACACATCGGCAAATCAAATTTCAAAAAATAAAATAAAATGTTATAGACAAATAAAATAAAAAATACTCTCTCTGTACGTTGCTTGAGTGAAGTAGATGAAATGCTTTCTTTCTTTCTTTTCATCCAATCCAAAAAAGAAATAAAGATAAAAACCACTCACGTCAGTGGTCCGATAATAAGAAAATAATTCATTTAATTTTTATTTATTTGTAAATTACAGGTATCCTTCACATAAGATAATCCTATTCGAGATGGATTTAAGATTAAGATTTTAAATCTTTTCCAAAAATAATATTGAAAATAATCGAATACATGCTCTCACTCCCACTACTCAGTTTTCATGCGTCAACTAAATTACTATCATTTGATAATCTTCTATCTAAAGAGAAGATAGTGAGGACCGAGGATTTGTCACATAATACTCCACTGAATAAAACATTATAATAAACTCATTTATAACTATTTGTTTAATGTATCTTTCACTGGTAGGTAAGATACTAATCTGCCCGCGTAAAATCAGGTTCCAAACAAACATTGTTGCCTAGTGATAACTTTAACATATTTAAATGTTGACACTTTTAAATTTTATATATATAATATTGTGAAAATTATAATAAATACATTAAAGTCATTAATAAGTCCATTAAAATACTTATTCAATAAAGTGTCATGTCATATAAATATATGAGATCATGATTATTTTAAATGGGTGTAAGACTAATAAGTCTTATACCACATCTCAGTCGTTGATTTTCGTGCATCCAACAATTATAATTTAGGAAGTCATACGAATTAATTAATCATTAATTACATTACAAATATCAATAGATGATTTCGGTCTATCAACAACTGAGATGTGAAGCAACACTTATTAGTCTTACACATGTGTAAAAAGAACATCCCCAAATATATATATATATATGGGGAAAAGTATTTGTACAGCCACTTTAGATAAGGTTATCTACAGCTATCGTTTTTTCACTAAGTATGACCGGTCATACTTAGTTATAACAATAAAGGTGTTCTTTTCTTCTCTTTCCTCAGACACTGTTGGCTGACATGGCTGAGAGAGAAAATGCAATTTTAAAGTATGACCGCTCACACTTAGTTAAAAAGGGGAAGCTGTAGATAACCTTATCTAAAGTGACTGCAGAAATGTTTACCCCATATATATATAGAATCAGGATCATCTTACATCGACGTAAGTTGTATTGTCAATCTTGTCCATTGATCTTATTTATATATAATGGTTCTTATGTATTACATATTTGAGTCAATAGATACAAGTAAATCAATGATCAAGATTTGGTGTAAGACTTCTTATTCTTACACTAATTGTAACGCCCTCCCTTATATGCATCCAAGTAGGGGTGTTAACGAGCCGAGCCGAGCCGAGCTTTGATCTTAACGGGCCAAGCCTATATTTAAACGTATCCGACTGGCCTTAGCCTGTTACCTGTCACGAATATAATATTGGCCTTTGGCCTGGTTTATTTACAAAAAATAAAAGCCTGTGTGAAGCCTGTCTTAGCCTGTTAGCATGTTAAAGAATAAAATAAGAGAACAGAATTCCACAAAAAATCAATTTTCAGATAGAATCCTTAGCTTCCAATTTGCAGAAATAATTTACAAAGTCTACAATAAATAAATAAAAATTAAATTGAGAGAAGGTAGATAACATGTTATATTATCTTAGCCCATTATAAAAAAAAGTGTCAACAAAAATAAAAAATAAAATAAAAAATAAATTGACACAAACAAGCAGTGCACACAGGAATGAATGAGTTTTTGTGGATTTGTTTGTGTGAAGGAGGATGAAGGATAATATAGAACAACATTAGTAATTCCATAAATATACATAAATTCAATATATATCCAAATAGCATAATATAGAACAAAATCAATCAAAAAATCTGTTAAACCAATAAAATGAGGTGAAATAAACTGATGAGAGAGAGAGAAGTTATTACAAGTAGTATAAAAAATATAAATAAATATTTATATACTAGGCTAGCCTGGGAGGCTCTAAGGCCGAGCTTCTGAATTAGAGCCTGGGGCCTTTTTATTAAACGAGCTTTTATACAAGTCCAAGCCTGGTTGCAACACGGGCTTTTATTAAACGAGCTCAGGCCTTTACGAGCCGAGCCAAAGGCCCCTGAAAGGCCCCTGGCTCGTTTACCACCCCTACATCCAAGAAAGTCGTTTGCTAAGCGGAATTAGAGTTTTTGGCGTCATTTTAACTACTGAAAAATCATTTTGGTTTGTCTAATCAAAACTTATAGTTGAAATCGGTTTTGTTCTACAATCAGAGTATATTTTCAAAAAAATTCTTAAGTTGCTGAAAATATCATTTTCCTGACAAATCCTGCTGTCTTTAAAAATTCGTATAAAATCAGCATCAACGAGTTAAAAAAATATTCCTTGTGATCTAGAAAGAGCACGTCTGGGGTTTCGCGTGCATATAAAATAATAGTAAATCGGAATTCGTTTGCCCCTTGAAACATAACCCGTAAGGTACTCGTAAAACTGTTAAAAATCAGCACTTAGTAAAACGTTCAAAAGTCCATTTCGCAAAACGTTTCCAAAACAGTCGCTGTTCATAAAAGACTTTAACAGAATTAAAATAATAATTTCTACAGTCATCCAGGTTCTCGACATATACAAAAATATACAGTCATCCAGCAATTAAACAACAACAGCAAAAGTCCAATCAGGATTAATCAACAGCATGCATCCATATAATCACGCCTTCAAATGTTCTTTCATCTTCCTGCCATTTTATGAAAATAGCAGCCCCAAAGGGGTGAGAATAATCCCAGTAGTGTGGCAACAAAACCAGTAATGCAACAATACCAACTAAATACAGAACTACAAAGCAGTCGCGTCATCACGTTAAATCCGACAGTTACTATTCTTTATCATAGTGCGTATATAACGCCAATTATACTAATCAAGATGTGTATATAACACCAAATATACTAGTCAAGATGCGTATATAACGCCAAAAATGTACAGCACCGTCGTGCCTGTACACACAAGTACAGTGGAGGTCCCTCCCTTAATGGCTCCGCGGAGGGTTCCGACTGTCACCTATACGGACTGAAGCCAAGTGTCCCATACCCTGGTACCTGAGGGATGCCTATATGATGCGTGCTCAATCGTATACTTATTATAATATTTATTTTCAGATGTCAATATGAAACTTATGCATGTATGCTATGACATGATTCGCACACGAACAGACAATTAAAAAAATCATGGAATGTGTATGTATGACTAGATAATAATCAAGATATCATATGTCTCATGGGTTTTCCAATATCAGAGTGCTGAATAACCAATAATTCTCCAAAACAAAGTATTCAGCAAAACAAGACCATGAGCAGAATCCAATTATCATATACAAGATTCAGAACCAAGGCCCATGAGAGCAACGTTCACAATTCATGTATTAGCTAGCAGTCACAGAAGGTAATATCGCCTAACACATACCTCACATGTAACAATAATTTACCAGACAACAGCAAAACAGTCCGCGTTCTGAATGTTTATGTGCACCTAAGTACAGTACAACAAGTCAGAATCACGTGCTAATTTTCTATACATTCACAAGACACTTTTCTTTTTCTTTTTATTTCCCTAAACTCTTAATTCCCATTCTGTTTTGCCAAGTTTCCTTCCTAATACTATTCTGACTTCAAAGTAGTTTTACCAATATTTAATAGTCAACAGCCCACGTTACACCCCATCAGAATCGGTGATTCAGCATATACAGGGCTTATATCATTTACTCAGAAATTTAACTCTACAAGGCCATGTTTGCGTGAAAGGGAACCTAACAACATGCTGTCTATTTATTTTAATTCATGTGAAATTTGAAGTACAAAAGGAGTCTAACCAAAACAATCCTACGACTTTAATAAATACCCCTCTCCAAATTTATATCCTTTCCTTTTTTTTATGCTTCTAACTAGTGTCCAAGTGATTCATGTAGGCAGAATCAAAAAGATAAAAATTTTAAGGAACAACTCCCTAATCATGCTGGACAAACCGAACAGAGATGGAAAGAGAGGGTTCAAAATCTGAGTTTACCTCGTAGAGTACACTCTTAAGCCAAGATTAGAACCGGGAGTAGCACCTAATTTATCTGTTTACCAAATATTTTCTACTAAGCCTAAGTGGGAAGGGACAAGGTATTAAACAATCTTCCCTCTCTAACTCTTCTAGGATTCAACTTTAAGGCTGCATCCAAGTGTGACAGAATCCAATCAGAACCAACGTAAGTTGTATTGAACAAGAAAGAGAGGAAAATACCTCACCTCCTTTGGTGAACAACAAAAGGGAAAGATGCTTAACAATGGCCTCTCCCTTAATTGCCTCACGGTTTAGGCGAAGAAGTGGGGAAGAGGAGATGTGATTTCTTTCTCTTGTGCTTCCTACAAACTCACGATCTAATGAGGATGAAAGGAGAAGAATGGTGCTGAGTATTATATAAAAAGAGAGGCCAGAATTCATATTGTTCTCCTCGTCCAAGGATGCGCACAAAGTGGTGGATAGTGGGTTAGATAACATAACAAGGAATCTGATTACTTTCTCTACACTCTATGCGCATGCAAGGAGTGGTGGAAGATTTTTAGTTGACACATGGAGCACATGCAAGACTGAAGCGGAAAGTGAAGGTTAGCACATTTGGTCAGAATTCTTTCTTACTCTATACGTACAAGTGAGGGCTGACTAAAGAGGATAAAGGTTGCCATGTGTTTGGCCTTACCTAATGAGAGGCTGCCTTCTAAGGCCCTTAAGATAAAATGAGAATGAGTACAAGATTGGGCTGAACTTTAATTAATCCTTAAGGCCTTTGTGCCTTCGGCCAAGCATGTAGTGGGGACAAAATATACAAAGCCCAAAGGTGTAGGTAGCTTAGATACTAACCCACAATTTATAAGTTCCCAAGTCTTTTAGGTGTATTTAAATTTTTTCTATAGGTTACAATTAATTTTTTATTAAAAGTTTCACATGCCTAAAAAGTACTCACTCACTTACCATGGTAATTCAATTAATTCCCCAACTTGAATTAATTCCACTTCATGGAAAATAGTTATATAATTCGCAAATAATCCATGTGTTAACAAAATTCGAATTCCACTCTTGCATTCACATACATCCATGTTCCTCACAACTAGGGGTGTTAGCGGGCCGAGCCGAGCCGAGCTTTGATCTTAACGGGCCAAGCCTGTATTTAAACGTGTCCGACTGGCCTTAGCCTGTTACCTGTCACGAATATAATATTGGCCTGTGGTCTGGTTTATTTACAAAAAATAAAAGCATGTGTGAAGCCTGTCTTAGCATGTTAGCAAGTTAAAGAATAAAAACAAGATAACAGAATTCCACAAAAAATAAATTTCCATATAGAAACCTTAGCTTCCAATTTGCAGCAATAATTTATAAAGTCTACAATAAAAAAAATTTAAAGTGAGAGAAGGTAGATAACAGGTTATATTATCTTAGCCTATTATAAAAAAAGTGCAAACAAAAATAAAAATAAATAAATAAATTGACACAAACAAGCAGTGCATAGTGGAATGAATGAATTTTTGTGGGTTTGTTTGTGTGGAGGAGGATGAAGGATAATATAGAACAACACTAGTAATTCCATAAATATACATAAATTCAATATATATCCAAATAGCATAATATAGAACAAAATCATTCACAAAGTTTGTTAAACCAATAAAATGGGGTGAAATAAATTGATGAAAGAGAGAGTTATTACAAGTAGTATAAAAAATATAAATAAATATTTATATACTAGGTTAGCCTGGGAGGCTCTAAGGCCGAGCTTCTGAATAAGAGCCTGAGGCCTTTTTATTAAACGAGTTT
>JAVKPL010013924.1:85000-122000 GCA_032173675.1 Gastrolobium villosum
TAAAGAATAATATAAACCATTAAAAAGGCTATCACCTAACACCTTAAGGTTTTGGGTTGAGATGATTCTTTTACCTGATATCAGAGCCTCGTGTCTCGGGTTTGATTCTCATCGCCCCCCTTTTCTCTTGTGGAATTTCTTAGTACAGGAAGGTGGGCATGTGCATTATACACTCTTCAAGCCCAATGGGCTCTCGTGTGGAATTTCTTAGTATGTGGGCAAGATTCTTTTACCGTTTGTCTGTAGCTTCCCCTTTTTAACTAAGTCTGACCAATAAGACATAAAAATTGCATTTTCTCTCTCCACCACGTCTCCCAATAATGTCCAAGGACAGAGAAAAAAATAACTTTATTATTACAATTATGTCTTACTGGTCAGACTTAGTAAGAATGGATAGTTGTAGATAATGTTATCTAAAGTGGATGCAGAAATACTTTTCAAAATATATATATATATATATATATATATATATATATAAATATATAGGTAAAATCATTTCTACAGCCGCTTTACATACAACAACAACAGGTGTATGGTTATGATTCTCTACATTTAATGGTTTCATCTTTTGTATGGTTATGATTCTCTGCATTTAATATTTTCACGTATATATAGATGACAAGTATTTGATTGCTGCACATACAACAACTGCAGAAATGTAAATCTCGTATATATATATATATATATATATATATATATATATATATATATATATATATGAAGGTTATACTTACAACCTATTTTTGTTTACAACCATATTTTAACCGTTGATTTTCGCCAATCAAAAGTTATTAATTTCTCAAATCAAATTCATTAATTAATTATTAATTCGCAATAAATGATAACCGTTTATTGACGGAAATCAACGGTTAACATATGATTGTAAGATGTTTTAAACGAAAATAAGTTATAAGTATAACCTTTCACACACACACACACACACACACACACACACACACACACACACACACATATATATATATATATGGAAAAGTCATTTCTACAACCACTTTATGTACAACAATGACAGGTGTATGGTTATGATTTCCCACATTTAATGCTTTCATCTTTTGTATGGTTATGATTTCTCACATTTAATACTTTCAGGTATATATATGGCAAGTATTTGACTGCTGCACGTACAGCAGTTGCAGAAATACAAACCCTTATATATATATATATATATATATATAGGTAAAATCATTTTTACAGCCACTATATGTACAACAACGACAAGTGTATGGTTATAGGGTTGGCAAAACGGGCCAACTCGGCTCAACCCAACCCAACCCGCATTCAATCCGAAAAAAAAGAGCCGGGTCAGGGTTGGCTCAAAAAATAAACGAGCCAGAAAACTAAACTAAACCCGATCCGAGTCGGGTTAGGGTTGGATCGCGGGTTGGCTCGAAAAATGAAAAAAATTCCATTGATGTTGTAACTTCTAAGTTTTTTTCCTAGATTATTAATTCATTCAATACAAAGACATTATACAGATAAACCATAGAAAATTCCTTTTGTATTTGGAATAGGACTTATTGGCAGTTGGCACCCCATTCCCACACTGTCACACATACTATACAAAAGGTCCTTAATGCACGGTTTTGGACTTATTGGTAGCAGCAGGGTATTTTCGTTTGAGTCTTTGGAATTGAGATTTTAGGTTTTAGTTATCCACTTTACTTTCATTAATTTCTATACTTTTATCTTTTAAAAAAAATATAACCCGCGAGCCAACCCATTTAACCCGTGGGTTGGCTCAATTTTTTCGAGCTGAAACGAGTCGCGCTGACACGAGTTACTAACTCATTTTCCCTAACCCAACCCGGCTCATTTTAGCCGGGTTACGAGCCAACCCGATCATTTTTGCCAAGCCTATGGTTATGATTTCCCACATTTAATGCTTTCATCTTTTGTATGGTTATGATTCCCCGCATTTAATGCTTTCAAATATATATATGATAAGTATTTGATTGTTGCACGTACAACAGTTGCAGAAATGTAAATCCCATATATATATATATATATATATATATATAGGTTTATCGCTTCTCAAGTTGCTTGAGATAATTTTATCTACGGCTACTAAATCATAATCGTATAAAGATGAATCAATGGTGAAAAAGGAAGAGAGAAAAAAAAGAAATCACAACCATTCAAAGCTTAATCAATTAATATAAGGAAATAAATAAACAAAATGACGTAGTTTTTGGGTGGATGAAGATAAATATATCTCAAGCTGTTAGAGAAATACTTCTCTCACTCTCTCAATATATATATGGATTTTATAAGAGTTATGTTGTAGGAAAAGTGATTGTGTAATGTTATAGAGATTCGTTTTGTGTGCATTAGTTTTTTTTTTTTTGCTTTAGAAAGTGTGGGCCCCACAAAATATTGTGTGTGTAGGAAATTTTTTGGTGTCATGTGACATGATAGATATAAACCCCTATATATATATTTGGGCAAGATCCTTTGACACTGGTGTCAAAATTTAAAATTTAACACCAAATCCTAACCGTTGATTTTTGCAAATCAACGGTTATCATTTATTGGGAATCGAACTTATTAATTAATCATTAATTCTCAATAAATGATATTCATTGATTGGTGGAAATTAACGGTTAGAATTTGTTATCAAATTTCAAAATTTGACACCGATGTCAAAAAAAAAATATCCCATATATATATATATATATATATATATATATATATATATATATATACATACATACATACATGCACACACACATATGAGGAAGGTTATATTTACAATTTTTTTTTTATAAACTCTTACAAATTACACTAAGTATGACCAGACTTTTCAAGAGTTTAAAAAATGTATTTTGTAAAAGAAGTTTGTAAACGGATCCTTCCATATATATATATATATATATATATATATATATATATGGCTTTCAACTTCTATAGTAACAGAAGAAGATAAAAGTTCCCCCAGAGAGAGACAAACGGTGGGGTCTACCATGTTTGTTTTAAAAAAAATAAACAAAAAAACTTTATTAAAACTGCAGCAGGAAGAGAATACTTCAAACAGTAACAGAAGAAGTATTTTCCCCATATATATATATATGGGAAAAGTATGTCTGCAGTTAATGCAGATAAGTTATTTGCATTTATTCTCAAAACAACGTCGTTTTGGTATTGAAATCTTAAAAAACTATAAATATAAAGACAATTATAATCCTAAAATAAATTAAAATTACAAAAACACCATGATTTTCGCCCTAAAACGGCGTCTTATTGGGCTTACTGCAGATAACTTATCTGCAGTAACTGTAGAAAAAGCGAACTCTATATATATATGTGTGTGTAACTTCTATTAATACTTTGCTGCATGTAGACCAAAATCGCACATAAGCTATAATAGAAGAACTTAAATCACAATGAAACTTTAATCAGAAGTTTTATATGTTTAACTTTTTTAAGACAAGCTTCTTTTTCAAACCTAGGAACGTAAAGTTAGCTCATATGCTCGTAACAGTAATTATATTGACCAAATCCGGAGTATCTTTCCTAATTGGGATTTGAATCATCTCATGTGAAAAAGTGGTTATGTGATCATGTTATTTGATCATAGCCACTCATTTCACTTATTGATGATGAGATAAGAGAGAGATAAGTGTATGAATTTTAAATGAGTAATTGTGTCAAATAATATGACCACTTTTTTCACATGAGAGGATTCAAATTCCCCTAATAGTGACCGAAGTCAATTTCCCCCCAATAATAACGGTTGGAAATCCAAGTGTAAAATAATGAGATTTCACATTGGTTAAAACTGAATTAAATAAGGACCATATAAGTGAAATAATTCATAAACTTAATTCTTTAAGATTTTGAGTTGAAATATAATGTCGAACTCACTTATAGTGATAAATTATCCCTTAGTCCATTGATGGTATAGTTTTCCTCCACTATGGCCTACCCTTGACCTTCCAATAGTGTTATTTAAGGCAATGGCTGACTGGCATTTGGAGCTAGGATTTTTGAGAGTTGGTAGTTCTTGCCTATCATGGGCTTCCCTTTACTACCCAATAGTGAGTATCAGAGACAATACTTGATTGATCTATGTAAACTAAGTATTTGGAGAGCCAAGATATATATAACTTTGAGGGGGAGAATATTTAGAATCCAAGTGTGTGAGTGATATCATGTTTAATACTTTAAAATTTTGGGTTGAAATATAATATTGTGTGCACTTATTATGAAGTGTTTCTTAACCCATTGATAATAATTTTTGCCTATGATGGACTAATCACCTAAAATAATTTAGACTTCTGCATGTTGAACCTCAATTTTTTTCTATACTATTGAACCTCATTTTTGTTTCAATGCTTAAAAGGATTGCTGCTACAGACAGTAGATTACAGTTGGCTAAGACTAAAAGTTTAATTGCACGCAATCTTTAACTAGCTAGTCAAAACAAGTTTATCAGTCAATCACATCATTAAACCAATTATTGGACTGATCGAACTCAACAATATCACATTTCTAACCAATGGATTGCGACTTGAGTTGTTCTAAAATCCAATTTCAATTTCATATCTCCGCCGAAAGTTGTAGTGTATTTTTATGACAGTCATGACTCTTGTGTGTGGTGCTTTAATTAGAAAAATGGGCTTCAACTTTGAATTATGATTTAGAGCACTTCATTTGTAATATCTTAAAATCAGATATGAATGAGGTATACACCTATGCCTCGTAATGAGTTGTTTGGTGATTTTTTAATTTGTTGAGCACCACTTTATATTATATATATTGGCAACCTAAACAAAAATGCGTAAAACGTTTAAATAAAATTCTAATAATAAATTTTCTATTGTATACATCTTTACCAATCGTGAATATCAAATATATGAAATTATAGGGTCGTACCGTATACTAAATGGCTCAATGTTAAGCCACCAGGATTAGTCCAGTGATACTGAGCGGTGTGAGTAGTTATATAATAAATTGTATATTTAATTCCTTAATATATATAAACGGTTCAATGTTTAAGTTCTAGATTATATGAATAATTGAATACGAGGCGAATCACTAAATAAAGGCGATATTTTCATTCACATAATTATATATGCACCATTCATTCTCCGTATAATCTGACTTTTGTTCAAATGCTCATCTTATCACCAGAGAACACGTTGTCCGTAGTGCGTATTAGGTGCACTCTTTATTTATATCAGCCGTTGACAATTCAAGTTAGGTGTTGGATTTATTTGGAGTTGTTTTCAACCATGGGGTAATTGGGTTATTTAATTATAACAATTTTCTAAAAAGCAATAAGCCTTTTATTTTAGACTGTAGATTTCAAAGCAAGTTGAGTTAGAAACTTAAAAGTATATGTTGAATTTTTCACGGTAATGTGTAGTGGGAATTGTATGCTGTCAATTGAGGACATTGATCAAAACTTCCAACTCAGAGAGAATAAGCACACTTATAAATCATATTATTGAGTCTGTCAACGTTTTTAGTGCAACTTATTTTCTATAAATCAAGCTTTCCCGCGGACAAATTCCCCCATTTCTGACTTTCCACCAAAAAAATTAAAGAAAATAAAAGACACAAAGTCAGATCTGGTAAGAGAAAAAGGTAGACTGAATCCAAAAGCTTAGGTTTTACTTTTTATACAATTGCTAATATTCTACATGAAGAATGTTATCAAAATCTGACCAATTAAGCTAAGAGGACACAATATCAATAATTTATAGTTCATAAAACTTTGGGTAGTTGCCTTCTCCTAACCCCATTCTATAGAGAAGCAAAACTTTTGCCTCTAAATTAGAGGCAAAAGAATAAGAAATGTTAAATTGATAATTAACCTTCGTACACTATTGGGCTTCCTCCTTCAATGTTAAGCCCAAGCTCATTGAGGGGTTTCCTAAAAACTCTAATCCTAGAATTCACCTCCTCTATATATACTCATTAGTTGTTGGTGGATGCTAGGTCAGATGAGAGAATTTTATTTGAGAGATATTTGAGAGAAAATTATTTGAGAAAAGTTTTATGCTTTGCATTTGAGAGATCTCTAGAGAGAGTTTGAGCAAAACATCTATAGGGTAATTTGATTATCACCATTGTTGGAGAGGTTGATTTAACCACCACATTGGTGAACCTTGATTCTTTATAACCATTATTTTCAAAAAAAGGTCAAATGATTTTTGATTTTTAGTTCCAACTATTAGATTCGTTGGATTACGATTATCATTTTATTGAGTTTAATATAAATATTTGGGATATGTTATGTTTCTTTGCAAGATTTATGAATATTATAGGTTTAGATTCATTTTTTTGTTAAATTATTAAATATTAAATATAATATATACTACATAAATTAAAAATATTATTTAATATTAAAACGTGTTCTAACGTGTCGAAATCTAACATTTTTTAGAATTAACGTGTCGGAGTGTCGTATCGTATCGTGTCACGTGTCCCGTATTGGTATCGGTGCTACATAGACCACCACATTGGTGAATCTTGATTCTTTGGAATCATTATTTTCATACTGGATTCTTGATCTGGACTAGGTTCGTAGATTTTTCATATTTAGTAGGTCTTCCCTTCGGAGGTTTTCTAAAAAAACTTCTCCTCTCTCTCTCCGGTTTACGTTTTTGATTTTTCGTTGCGCTATCCGACCTGGCGATATTCAGGCCGAGGTAATTGCCGAGATCCGAGATCAGGACCTTATTGTTTGACTTCCGCACAAAGGTTGCTTAGCCGAACTTGAGGAACCGTTTTCCCAACAACTATTGCACTATAAAACTTCTGCTTTGGGCGCATTGCACACATTTTCCCGCAATATATGGTTATGCATGTGATCATGTCATCTTAAAGAAGACAAAAGCAAACTAAGAAAACATGGGCACAAATATAAGAGAACGATGTAAATAAAGGGAAGAGCTCAAGCGAAGACATTAGTCCACTTTTAAGAGTTTGCTTTCAAAATCTTTGAAGCAACTTTTTCTTTGGACGGTCGAGAAAGAAAGCGAGGGAGGGTCACATAGAATCACACAATGCCTTTCTGTCTCTCCCTTATAGGCTTGTGTGTGTGGACGTCGGCTGCTAGTCAAAGACAAGGAGATGCCCCAATGTCACATAAAATTTTGCTTATTTTGTTTGTGTTTAGATATTTCAATTAATTTTAATTAACGATAAAGAATTTATTATTTAATTACATATTTACTATTTTTATTTTTATTTTTAAAACTATATAAATAGATGATGAATCATTTTTATACTCTAAGAATATTAAAAAGAACATGCATGTCCTTTGCTTTTAGGACAAGTAGTTGAGCAATCCAAATCTCATCCTTCAACTTACAATGATGAATATAAACCTTGTTGACGTAAAAATGACGAAGAGCTTACCCGCGCCCAAAAGAGAGGGGGCTTCATAACCTGCGGAATCGGTAACCCATAACTGGGGAACCTTCTAATCGTACAAGTAGAAGTAGAACAAGGCTGGGACAAGCTAAGGTAACTCATGGCGATCTGGAACTCCTGCCAACCATGCTCCAAATATGTGGTTGAAAATGGTTATTGACTAAAATTTTATGACACGTAAATGGTCTGCGCATGGGAATTTTTTATCAAAACTACCAGGTATATCCCATCAGTAGAAATACATGTTAATTTGTGTCACGGAGAGAAAAAAAAATACTTTTATATTTTATATTATGTTTTATTAATAAAATATGGGAGGAATTATATTGACAAATTTTTTTCTTACAAACTAAACTAAGTCTGACTAGTCAAACTTCAATCAAAAGTATATGACTAAAGTATAGTTTGTAAATTTCTAAAAAAAAAATTTTGTCAATATAATTCTTCCCATAAAACATAATATAAAATACACTCTCACATCCAATTTTCGCTGCTTCTATAATATTCAAAAACTGTCCCATACATGGATGATTGCAGGTACCAAACTTTCAGAAATTGTTCATTTATGTTGTTGGTTCCCAATCACCAATGATTGAACAAAAAAAAAAGCAGCAGCTGCTTTTCCATTTATTTAATTAATTAAAAACAAATATATGCTAATAAATGAACAACAAAATTTACTTTACTCCTGTACAGTCTCCAAATCTAAATTTTATTACATTTGAGCTAGACTTAGAATTTCATGCTTTTAATATGTTTTAATCTTTTTCGTGAATACGAATAGATTATGCAAATGGGCATCAAATTTAAATCCCGATTTCTTTTTTTTAATATCTCCAATAACAAAAAGGATTTGATGAGTTGCGTCCAATGTAAAAAATTATCAATACCCATTAACTGTTTTATAAACATATTTCTTATTTACAAAGAAATATGTTCTTTTTTTTTTGGATATAAAGAAATATGTTCTTTTGTTACATTAGAATTAAGCTTAATATAAGATCTGTTAAACTAGGTAATCACACCCAATTTAGTCGTCATGATTCGCTATCAACTTATTTTCAATAGTCTTCCGGTGAGATTAAAATGAGGAAGACACACAAATAAATAAATGTCCATTGTACCTAGATATATTGCACAATTTTTTGTCTTCGAACTTATAGGGCATGTGGTAGAAAGTTAGAAACGTGCGCAGCCACTGTTGTGTCACAAAGAGACGTGTGCAAATTGGAGAAAAATTCCACTTTCCAAACACAAAAGGACATGCAAAATGTCGGAACACTGAGATGCAGCGATCAGGAAGAGTACGACCGGCCATAAATATATGCTGGCACTACTTGTTTGCTTCTTAGTAGTCTTCGTTTTTGTATTATGATATGACCATTAAAGACGTGTAAGACTGGGAAAAAAAAATAATGTGTTAATTTCTAAAGTACATAAGCAAGAATTAATGTATTTTTTTTTTAATTTCAATGGGTTAATATTTCAAAAAAAATTAACTCAAAATAAAAATAAATATACATCCTTATTTATTTACTTTGAAGATTTTTTTTATTGAAAAATTAATATATGAAACGTATCATCTACTAAAATGACGAGTATAGTTGCAGAGTCATACTACATTAATAAAAAAAATATAACTCCCCATTAATGCGGGATTATGTTGCATTTAGGGTTATATGTACTTTTGTCCTACGTTAAAAACGTGATTTTAGTTCGACAAATTCCGTTAGGATTTGACATATTTTTGTTTGAAGTTTCAAAACAGAATGCAGAAACAATCTATAATTTATCATATCTATAAGTCTATAATCAGCATATTTCTTTTGAATTTTATCTAAGACAAATATATCTTCTGCACAAATGCTATACATCCATAAGAAACTTGAATTTATTTTACTTTTCTGAACATCCCGTAAACTTTAAAAAATGAAAAACAAATATACAGAATATTTTTTTTTTTAGTGATGCTGCACTTTTTATCGCAGTTATCTTATTTAGAGTTAAATAACAGTACATGTTTTTCAATTTTTTAATAATTTTCATAATAGTCAATGCTTCCGAAATTCCCGTCCACTGGTTCGGCCACTAAAACTCATATAAGGGATCATATCTCTACACCTTTAAAGTGGGAAGTTTCTATAATACTACATATGTATCCAATTTTCTGTACATCTCTCCAATCAAAACTAAGCAACAAATATTAATACTGACATGTAATAGAGAAAAATAGAATTTCAAATACATGTGTTAGATTTTAAATGGAACTAGTATGTACTATAAATATAACAAAGTTGAGTTCTCTAAAGTGAGACTCCGTAATAAGAAATCTCACTTTCTAAGCACACACACCTCAGAGGTGAGGATGCTTACCTCATATCTAATATGGAGCCTTAAGGATAAAACGATTATGACTCTCTCTCACTTATTAATTGAAAATCTTCTTCTATTTTTTTAGAAAAAGGCCCTAAGGTATTAGAACTTGGAATACCGTAAAGAACTAAAATCTCCAAGGATTGTAGATTCAGTTAAATTAGAAAGAATTATCAATAATTGATCTTGAATATTAATTGCCTGAAAATTATACTCGTTAGGAAGATATTGGAGAAGTCGAATTCATAACTATATGCTCGTCTTCAATATTCTCAACAAATCCATTTTCAAGATCGATTCAACTTTAATTATATAAATAAATTATTACTTGATAAATCAATTCTCGTGAGATCGACAACTCTACTTTTATCACTTTATTATTTGTACAACCGGTGCACTTGCAAAATCACAATAAAAGTAGACCCATTATTTTCATCACACCAACAATTCACTTAATAAATAAAGCATTAAATGAAAAAAATAAATATTTAATATTTAAGATTAAAATATAATTAGTATTTTATTTATTTTCTAATCAAGGAAATTATTGTATATATAAATTAAAATTTGAAAACCTATTTTTATATAAGATTAGTTGTAATGGTAATTAAAATTTCAATTTAAATCTACGCTTTTACGATTTTATGATTTTTTTTAATCAAAATGATTTTATCAAAATTCCAAACTCTTTTACGTTTTTACGATTTCTTACGAATGTTTTTACGTTAAGATTTTATGTTTTAAGATTTCTTATCCTCCTTTTGATTTTAGATAAAATTTTAATTTTAACTACTATGGTGGTACGCTTTTCAAGCTATTTAGAATATTATTGAAATAATTATTTGTTACTCTTCTAATAAGACTATTTAAACTTCATAATCAAGTCAACATTTGCTCCTCAAACAAAGTAGACACCTTTTCCCGCTTCAATGTGATTTTAACTATGTCGAAAGCTAATTCAATCCGATTACTATTAAGTGTTTAATTAAAAATATTTAAAATTATTTTCTTAAATTTACTATCATCATTTTAGTAAAGAAGAAAAAAGCAAACTAATGTCACTAAACCGCGGTGGCAAGAAAAGGCTTAAAGCCTGAAAACAATACTGCGTGTGGTGGTACACAGAGTTCCTTCGACAGCGTCCTTTTCAATAGTCGGATTCAAACTGGATAAGACTTTCCCGTTCACCGAGTCAACCAGTTACCCAAACCGGGCCCACTCCTGAATAATTGAGGCCACGTGTCCCCATTGCTGACGCAATTAATAGTATCTACCCACTTAATTCAAACCCTCCAGGAAAACAAAATCAAAAACAGCACAAGAAGCACGCCATGATTTTTAATAGAAAAAGCAACCCCGCTAGATTGGTGGGCCCCACAAATTGCAGTGTCACCGCTTGTGCACGGCCACGTACACACGAGTGTTCTGGTCAAAGCCCCCATGCAAAGTCATATACTATATTACTTTATTCCTTTTCAGTACGTGAAAAGACAGCTACGTTGTACAGGTGTCCTGGACAGGTGTTGAACTCACGTGCTCCGGCGTTCCATCTCCGGCCACCCTGCCGGCATCTTGGACTCTGTCGGAATCTCTGAAACCACTAATCTTGCCTTCCTCGTCATTGCTTCTAAAATGCTTATTTCCTTTCCTTCTCTTTCTCCCCCTTCACTTTCAAATTTTCTTTTTCCTTTTTTATTTTGTTTCTAAATCAAAATTGTCCAAATCCAAAAAATAAAGTGAAAAGTAAAGAGTATATTATATAAAATGTACATTCTATAGAAAAATAAATTTGCATATGAATTAATTAAACGCGCGATAAATTCATTGGCACCTAATAATTATATATATACACAATCGTAAATAAATAAAAAAGTATAGATATAAATTTATCCTGATTCAATCAATATAAACTACGTCTAGCAATATGCATTATATTCTTCTTACTTCACCGGTTACAAAACACTTAACTTAAAAGGTAAATATAAATAGGTTTAAAAACTCTTACCAACAATAGATATTCATGAGTTTGAGCTCAAGTTCAGATAACTAAAAATGAAATAAAAATAAAATAAACCCACAATAATATCAAGCACCCCCATTGGTTTTATCCGCCTTCCATCAATAAGAGTTGTTATTTGAATACCAAGTGTTCCGAGTTAGCATACCCGGTAATCGCTAGCCGGGTAACTGGTTACAAAGCACTCAATCGGGTTAATGGGTCAGTTACATAGATATAGGTATTTAAAAACTCTTACCAACGATGGAATATCATGAATCGTTACCCACGTTCATTGTAACCACCTAGAATTGTATATATATAAAATAAATAAAACCCAGAAAACACACACGGAAAACTGTCTTCCATCAATAAGGGTTGTTATTTGAACACGAAATATGAGTCCTATATAACAAAACCCCTATATTTAGGAGAAGAATAAGTTAATGCTAAATTAGATGTAAGTGAAATCAGCAACCAATAATGAATATAAAATTATAGTGATGTAAGTTATTTATTCCCCACATATATATATATATATATATATATATATATATATATATATACATATATATATATATATATATATATATATACTTTGTCTTTTTAATTTTATATATGATTATTTCTATTTTGAGCATAATACTCTTGTCAATCTTGCCTTGGAGTGACGTAATTGGTTTTGTTTTAGTGCTTTGTTTAAGTAATCCGATTAATATATGTAACTGAGTTGCTCATCTTAGGAAGAAAACAGACATATGCACAATATCATAGCAATAATTGAAACTTTAAATAAATAATTGGAAAAAAGATAAGGACGTTGCTACTTCCTAACACAGCCAAAGCCTAAACGAACAAAGTCAAAATATCAATATTAATAAAAATGTAGAAAAAGTTACATGATCAACACCATCGATACAAGGAAATGATCAACCTTTTTGTTGACTCAATTTTGTTTTGATCACATTACATGAACTCATTTACACCTAAAATATCAGGAATTTCAAATTTCAATATGTTGCTGCTGACATAGCTTTCAGTTTCATCCTCGGTGCTGATATAAGTTGAGTTCGAATTCAACGGTGTGGGGCCTGACGAAGGCGTCGATAGAACTGAACCGAAGTTGAAGTTCTGGTTGCTATTATTGGAAAGTAAAGTGGAGTTTTCGGACAATGGAGTGTCCATAAGATTTGCATGATGATCATAACTATAATAATCATAGTTGGGAAATTGAGGGACATAATAGTCTGTCACAGTGCTTGAAGAATTTCCATTGCAATGCCAATCACTTGGCTGAGAATGTTGTTGGGAGCCAAAGTCGGTGAAAATTGATGGGTATGTGTTCACATTTGATTCAACCATTTCGGCTTGAGTGGTAGACAATGAAACACAAGGGGTGGTCAATGTGCTGCAAGCTGCTCCAGAAGCTTCTAGAACCGAGTCCTGAATTTGTACGTAGTGTGGGATTTGGTTCTGAATTTGAGGATTACATAGCTGGTTCTCTTGGGTACCATTTTGAGGACATATGTTGAGGTTCTCATGTTGCTGAGTGGAGAAGAGTGACGAAGCCAACTTCAGAAGCTCAGGGTTCACCATTGACTGTGTACCAAGCAGCCTTTGGATGTTGTTCATTTGTGATGAGCCATAGAGAGATGAACTTAGAATGGAAGAGAGGTCCAAAAGATCAAGGCGTGGGCTATGTGTCACTGGATCAATTCCCATCCTTATAAGCCTTTTTCTAATGTGTGTGTTCCAATAATTCTTGATTTCATTGTCTGTCCTTCCTGGTAGACGAGAAGCAATTGCAGACCACCTAGACAATATTCCAATAATACAAAGTTAAAATTTGCATTTTAATGAATAATAACATTTTACTTATGCCCTGTCATATATGTATATTTTAAAAATTGATTGGAAGTTCTAGGAAGGAAGAAAATGGTGTTGGGAGAATTACTTCAACATGGTTTTAGGGTTAGGTGGAGATCTATCATTATATGAGCTAAGATACATATATTATGTAGGATCTTTTGATACCATGTTAAATAAATTTGAAAAGAGACAACAAAATTGATGCAAGGTGTTAGATCAACGAAGAAAATGGTGTGAGGGAGAATTACTTCAACATGGTTTTAGGGTTAGGTGTCAAATTTTAAATTTGACATGAGCTAAGATATATATATATATATCTTAACCCAAGATTAAGATATTGGATTATTTATGGATTCTTTTCACTTAATGTCAAACTTTACTATTCACACTTGGATTATCGTCCAAAATATACAATCAAACCAAATGACAAAAAAAAAGGAGAAAAAAAAGAAAAAAGAAACCAAGAGGCATACTTGTTACCAAGAATGCTATGTAGCTGAATTATCGTCTCCTCCTCTTCAAATGAGAATCGACCTCGTTTTATATCTGGTCGGAGATAGTTTGTCCAACGGAGTCTGCAACTCTTTCCACACCTTTGCAATCCTATTTAAATAAAAATAAGCAAAAAAACATTCATTTAACTTTTGTTAAAGTACAGAAAAAAGAACCGTAATTTTATGTGTTTTATGACTAATGTTCACTTGTGGTACAAAAAATGAAAGATACGTAAACATACCAGCATTTTTTGGGAGTGTTCTCCATGTGCCATACCCATGTTTCTGAATGTAATCAATAAGTTTCTGGTCTTCTTCTGGTGTCCAGGGTCCTTTCTTGAGGCCATTCTTCTCACAACAAGGTGTTCTCCCCATGGCAGTGCGTGCTAGCTAGCTAGCTAGGTAGTTGTCTTGGATAAGCTAAAGCTTTGAACTAGTTGAGCTAATTAAGCTACTTGCTCAAATGAGCTTGCGTGAAACAGATGATAGAAAAAGTGGGAGAAGTTTTGGAGACGTGAGAGAATAAAGAAAGAGAGAAAAGGGGTTATATTTTGTATGGCACATATTTGCTTGTTGTATAAATAGCGATTAAGGAGATGAAGGGTAAGAAAAAGAAGAAGTCAAATGGATTTGGCGCCGTCCTTTTTCATTTGTGTTACTACGTGTCCCCCTATCCATGTATACCATCTAATAAATTTTCTCAACCTGTTTATAGAGAAATGTTATGATAAAAATTAACGGTTAAGATTTAGTAGTAAAAAGTAATAAGAAAAATGACCTTGTTTATATATGTATTTATTTCTCTCTTGTATTACAAATTTTGGCGCAGAATAAATAAAATAATATATATTAATACTGAAAAAAAATCTTTAATTCATATCACTTTTGAGTTTGATCATTGCACTAATATGTGTGTTTGACATTAATTTTTTTCATTTACTTTTAATATTATCAGGGATTCAAACCATCATTTTCCGGGGACTGTGACCCTTGCCTTTCTGCATTCATATTAGCTGTAATCAACAACACAACGCCACGTAACCTCCCCAATGACACTGAATGTTATAGACGAAAAGTTTTTATTTACTTGAGATTACACTTAGTAATAAAAATTAATATGTAAAATCAATAATTATAGATATAGTTAGTTTAATTTTAAAATATTATTTAATACTTTTAAATCATATTTCTGTCATGGACGTGTCTTTTTTAAAAAAAATGAAATTATAATTTAATTTAATTCATACAGAATATATTTTATACTCACATTTTATAAAATGATTATATTTTTAAATCATTAAATAAATGCAATAATTTTGTAAAAAAGGTGACGTTTGATTTTTTTATTTTATTTTTACTTAGTATATTTTTTATTGATAAATAATACAATGTGACATTATTTTTATTTGGTTTCCGTTTTTAGAGTTTTATAAAAAGGAGGTGATAGAAAATAACTTTAGTTGTTTCCATCATCATTTTCATTAAAAATTTCAAAAATAAAAATAGGATGATGTTTTCATAATTAATAATAAAACCATATAACTAGAAATGAAAATAAAAAATAAAACATACACTAATCACATTTATATTCTTTCTTTTTGCATGAGCCTATGTATATATGACTAGCTTATTTTAATATGTGCAAGAAAAGTGTACGCAACTAAACTTAATTCGCTTATCGACTTCATGTCGCAAGGTATGTCACAAATTAAAATGTACCCTTTTTTTGGGTAAGCAATTTCACCCTTTTTAGAGAAATTAAAATGAACTTTTTAGTTTCATATTTAATTTTTTTAAACACATTAAAAATAAAATAAAACTCCTACATATGTGTTTCGTCAACTACTCCATTCTAGGATCAAATTAAGCTAACTATTACACCTCTATACTTAGTATATTTTGCAATGGTTTCAAAGCCCAACAAGTTACAGAACTTAAAAAATCATTTAGGGATAGAAATTTTCCGTCTCTAAAGATTATTATTTTATCACTAAATAAATTAGGGAGGAAATAAAATTCCTCCATAAATTGTTCCTTACTAATAAATTGAAGACACAAATTATAGATTTAGTAACCGATTTTATACCAATACAAGAAAAATGATATATAACATTGTGGGTGTTGCTAGTATATTCAAGTATGATGAGTCCCACATTGGTTGGTAATGGGCTAAGTGAAGAGTATATAAGTGGAAGGACCCATGAACCCAATGCCTTAAGATTTTGGGTTGAGACATGGTGTCGGATCCACTTGCTACGGTTGGTGTAGTTTAGCCCATTTGTGGTAGTCCTCCGCCACGGGCTTCCCCCTAGACCCGCCTGATAGTGGTATCAGAGTCGTGTTGGGCTCGAGCTAGCCTGGTGATTGGCTACGAGGCAGGTTGAGTACTTTGCGCTTGGGGTACACGGTTGAGGTGGAGCATACCAATGGTGGCTTTCACACTTGAGGGAGAGATTGTTAGGATTAGGGGTGTTAACGGGCCGAGCCGAGCCGAGCTTTGATCTTAACGGGCCAAGCCTGTATTTAAACGTGTCCGACTGTCCTTAGCCTGTTACCTGTCACAAATATAATATTGGCCTGTGGCTTGGTTTATTTACAAAAAATAAAAGTCTGTGTGAAGCCTGTTAGCATGTTAAAGAATAAAAATAAGAGAACAAAATTCCACAAAAAATCAATTTCCAGATAGAAACCTCAGCTTCCAATTTGCAGCAATAATTTACAATGTCTACAATAAATAAATAAAAATTAAATTGAGAGAAGGTAGATAAAAGGTTATATTATCTTAGCCCATTATAAAAAAAAGTGCCAACAAAAAAAAAAAAAAAAATTAAATTGACACAAACAAGCAGTGCACAGTGGAACGAATGAGTTTTTGTGAAAGCAGCGTGATAAGCTTGATAAAAGAGCATCACCAGGAATTTTTATAGGCTACAGCACTGTCAGCAAAGCCTATAAAATTTTTAAGCCACAAACAGGAAGCATTGTTGTTAGCAGAGATGTCCACTTCGTAGAAGATGAAGAGTGGAACTGGGATGACGCAAAGAAGAATGATCAAACTATGGCGGATCTACACTCTCTTGCTTCAAGAACCGAAGAAGAAGAGGATCGGCATAGTGAATTGGTAGATGATGCCCCTGCAAGAGGTACTAGATCATTCTCTGATATTTATGAGAGGTGCAATATTGCTGTTTGTGAACCTGCAGATTTTGAAGCAGCAGAGAAAGATCAAAATTGGATGGTTGCAAAGAAGGAAGAATTGTCTATGATTGAGAAAAAACAGAACATGGGAACTGGTTGATCGACCCTAAGATAAGAAGGTGATTGGAGTCAAATGGGTGTACAGAACCAAGCTGAATGCTGATGGTTCTATCAACAAACATAAGGCAAGACTTGTTGTGAAAGGCTATGCTTAAATCTTCGGTGTGGATTACTCAGACACCTTCGCACCAGTTGCTCGTTTGGACACCATAAGGATTTTGTTTGTTGTAGCTGCTCAAATGAATTGGAAAGTGTATCAACTTGATGTAAAATCAGCATTTTTAAATGGTGTTTTACATGAAGAAATTTACGTTGAACAGCCTGAAGGTTTTGTGAAAAATGAAGAAAAGGACAAGGTGTATCTTCTCAAAAAGGCTTTTTATGGGTTGAAACAAGCTCCACGAGCTTGGTACAGCAAGATAGATGACCATTTGATGAGCATCGATTTTAAAAAAAGCTTGTCTGAAGCCATTCTTTATGTTAAACATCAGAGCAATGATGTTTTGATGGTTTCACTTTATGTTGATGATCTTTTGGTGACAGGAAATAATGCAGGGATGATTCAGGAATTCAAACAAGAAATGTTGAAGGTTTTCGAGATGACAGATCTCGGGTTAATGACCTTCTTTCTTGGAATGGAAATTAAGCAAGCTGAGTATGAAATCTTCATCTGCCAGAAGAAGTATGTCAAGGAGATTTTAAAGAAGTTTAAGTTTCAAGAATGCAAGGAAGCAAGCACTCCTATGAATCAAAAAGAGAAGCTATGTAAGGAAGATGGAGCTGATAAAGTTGATGAGGGATACTTCAGAAGTTTGATTGGTTGCTTGATGTATCTTACTGCAACACGTCCTGATATTTTAAATGTTGTAAGCATTTTGTCTAGGTTTATGCACTGTGCAAGCGAATTACATCTCAAAGCTGCCAAGAGAATAATTCGATTTGTCAAAAGCATAAGTGATTTTGGTGTTAAGTTCACATGGAGCAAAGAATTTAAGCTGGTTGGTTTCTCTGACAGTGATTGGGGAGGTTCCATTGATGATATGAAAA
This sequence comes from Gastrolobium villosum, assembly GCA_032173675.1. Taxonomy (NCBI): domain Eukaryota; kingdom Viridiplantae; phylum Streptophyta; class Magnoliopsida; order Fabales; family Fabaceae; genus Gastrolobium; species Gastrolobium villosum. The sequence goes on from JAVKPL010013924.1 coordinate 103,436, forward strand.
GCACATCAGGCTACTGTTTTACTCTTGGATCTAGTGTTTTCTCATGGAGCTCGAAGAAGCAAGAGATCGTGGCTCAATCCACTGCTGAAGCAGAATTTATTGTGGTAACAGCTGCTGTCAATCAAGCTTTGTGGCTGAGGAAGATTTTAATGGATCTGAATCTGGAGCAGAAAGAAAGCACCAAGATTTTCGTTGACAACCAAGCTACTATTGCTATCTCCCATAATCATGTGTTTCATGGGAAAACCAAGCATTTCAACATAAAGTTGTTTTTCCTAAGAGAAGTGCAGAAAAAGGACTTGTCTCAGCTGGCAGATTTTCTTACAAAGCCGTTTTCAGTCATTAGGTTCGAATTTCTAAGGGAAAAAATTGGAGTTTGCAGCTCCTAAAGCAAGGAGCAGTGTTAGGAAAATGCGTCAGAACTGAAACAGCCCCACGTTTTCTGATTATGTTATTTTATTTGTTGTTGCTTTCCTAGTCTTAAGGTGTCAGTTAGGAAGTTTTAGGTGCTTTATTATCTTTGTTTATTTTCATGGCATATTTCTAGGAACGTGTTGTTACTGGGTAGTTATTATTTAAGCTTTATAAATTGTAACGTTAAGCTCTATAAATTATAACGTTTCTAGTTTCAAATATAGATATGTTTTTTATCCTCTCCTTAAATATAAGTTTCTGTTCTTTGTCAAGAAAAATATTGTTTCTATTTTTCTCTTGAAAATTTCCAACAGTATATAAGTTGTAGGACCTATGAACCCAATGCCTTAAGGTTTTGGGTGAGACATGGTGTCGGATTCACTTGCTACGGTTGGTGTAGCTTAGCCCATTGGTCGTGGTGCCCCGCCACGGGCTTCCCCTGGACCCGCCTGACAGAATTTCTTATGGTTTGAATATTTTGGTGTTATTGCCTATGGTTTGAAGCAATAATTTGGGTTTGGAAATTAATGTCAAGTGATCCATATAATTTTATTTAATTAGGGATTAGCCCCAACACCCTTAATTATTTCAATTATATATTGAGAGTCTTTGGATCACATAAATGGTCTGACATTAGTTGTAATTCATCATACAAGTATAATAAAAATTCTTGTATGATTTGTTGTGGCAAAATTTGTTGGGTTGACAAATGCAATATAATTTTTGGAAACACATGTTGTGAAGTGTTTCATGTTGTTAGAAACACATGTTATGAAGTGTTTTATGTTGTTAGAAACACATGTTGTAAAGTGTTTCATGTTGTTGGAAACACATGTTGTTAAGTGTTTCATGTTGTTGGGCATTATTATTGATATATTATTTTGAATTATTATATGTTAATTTCCTGCCCAAAGGGATTGTTACATATTATGATTTGGGAAATTGCATGAAGAAATTATTCATTAGATTACGTGATTTAAAAATATTTATATGCCCAAAGGGGATAAACTATTTTTAAATTGCATGTGGTATTATGGAGAAATATGTATAATTTAAAGTTTTGTCTGCCCAAAGGGGATGAATTTTTATAATTGTATGTGATTCTCCTTGTTGTTCAAATCTTCATGTGATAGAAAATATTTGTATATTATATTCCCTGCCCAAAGCGGGGTTTATGGTATGTAAATTATTTTTGTTGTTGCCCAAAACAATAAATTTTTTGTATTGAGTTATATGCTTATGCTTGAACTGTTTAAGTGTAAAACCTTTTTAAGAGTGCTATTGTTTTTGAAATCATGATTAGTGAAGTGTTACACCTTCTTTAGAATACATCATATTTTTGGCAAGATTTGTAAGAGTTTCTACGAATTACTATGGTATTACCACTAAAGTCGATTGATTTATTTGTCATGTAAATTTGAGGAATGTTTCAGGTTATTTCATACAATTTTCTGCCCAAAGGGGGTTATTGTGTGTCTTAATTAGAAGCTTTCCTGTAATATAGTTATTGGAGTGCATTGGTCTAGGTGATCTGTCTGCCCAAAGGGGACAGATCTCTGAAGCTAGTGTATGCTCATTGATTGATTCATCTGAGGCTTTAACCTTGGTTTAAACCTTGGTATGTGCATTTTGCCCAAAAAAAATGCTATTTTGTTGGCCTCGTTGTAATTATTTGCCTTAATTGAAGTTGTATTTTGCCTTATAGTTTATTTGGAAGCATTTCTTTTGCCTTAACAGTGAATTTTTGTTAATTCCTTTAAATGAATTTAAAGATATTTGACAAGTGCATCTACATGAAAGTAAGTGGGAGTAGATGTTTATTCTTAGTACTTTATGTAGATCACATTTTATTTTTCAGTAAAAGGATGATTTACCAAATGAAATAAAAGCTTTTTATCTAAAAAGGTTGATAAGAAATACCTTGAAGTAGTCTCCTTTGTATATATGAGTACTTTAAATTCTTTTGATTCCTTTAATTAGTGGGAGTTGTACTCGAGGCTTTCTTTTGAGAACTTTAAATTCTTTTTATTCCCTTGATCAGTGGGAGTTATATTCAATTTGCTTTTTTGGTCATGCAAATTGATGATGATTTTTGTGATTTTTGTTTGAATTTTAATAATTGATGATAGTCATTATTGTTATTTCTCCTGTCGATTGAGAAATATATGTATGAATAGTATCTTTAAGCATGTTGTGAGCTTAAAGTTGATTGAATGTCACAAATTTTGAGATCTCATGTTGTATCGTAACATGTTGGTTTATTTAAGCTAAGCAATTTCATGTTGTTTGGAAATTGCTGTAATTCAATTTCATGTTGTTAAGAAATTGGATTGAAAAAAGCAATTTCATGTCATTTGGAAATTGCAGTGATTCAATTTCATGTTGTTAAGAAATTGGATTGAGAGAAGGAAATTTCATGTTGTTGGGAATTGCGGTAATTCAATTTCATGTTGTTAAGAAATTGGATTGAAAAAAGGCAATTTCATGTTGTTTGGAAATTGCGGTAATGCAATTTCATGTTGTTGAGAAATTGTATTATGGAGTGTAATTTCATGTTGCTTGGAAATTGCACTAATGTAATTTCATGTTGTTGAGAAATTCCATTGAGGACCGATAAGAATTAGTGTGTTATATTGTTGATCACATTTAGATACTAATTCTTATTACACTGCTAGGCCTTGATTCATGAAGATGTAATACTCATTGTATGTGAGTATGGAAGGTCATATACTATGGTATTTTCGGTATATTGATCGCCATGTTTCTATGATGGGTTATGTTGGATTGAATTATGTTGAGATGCTGGTATTGGGATTGTAATATTATTTTTCAAAATCGTGGCCACGTAAAATGTTTTTCCCCCTATTATTAACCTCATAGAGTCGTTTTCAAATAAAAGTATTTTAAAATAAAATAAATTAATTAATATAGCCCAAGTGGGAGAATGTTAGAAATTTTATATGTGGGCAGTATTAATTAATGTTTTCGTATTTTCTAAAATAATCGGGTTAATGGATATTCCAATTTAATCTATTGTGGTAAGCTCATTGTGATCATGTTGAGTTGGGATTTTGGCATATTTTGGTATTGAGCCTAGTTTGGCAACACAATGTAGGCATTAGTGTCTGATTGGGCTTCTGTAATGGGTGGACCCATCAGACACACTGTTGATTAGGGTTTTGCTAGGTCCCCTCTCTAGCCTATTTATGTTGGGGTTAAGCCCCATGAGCCGTCATGCTCCTATCCCTGAAGGCTGCCATTTTCGGAATATGTCATAGAGAGGAAGATCTGGCATGTAGTTCCCTCCTTTCTTTCGCTTTGTGATGATCATTAAGGTACACACAATCTCAATTTAGATTTCGTATAATTTGGTGTTTTATAATCATATACATGATCTACGGTTAAAATAATTATTTCAGGTGTTTGTATAACAAAGATTTCCAACCTACGAAAAGAGTCCAGTTCACCGTATAGGGTGGGTAATGTTGCGCGAGAGTTGGCGTTTGGTGGAAAAGAAGACAAAATGGTCATTAAAAACATAAAAACAAAAGACAAAAATCACATAATCACAAGCTTCAGACAAAGAAAGATACGCACCCAGATATACAAAATCCAACATAACAACGCTTATAAATTTTTCTCATCTTTCTATTTTGAAGCATTGTAATCATAGTTGTTAAAATCTCGATTTATCACTACGATTTTACGTTTTTACGATTTTTTTTTATCAAAACTATTTTACAAATATTCCAAATGCTTTTACGTTTTTACGATTTTTTACGATTTTTTTACATTACGGTTTTACGTTTTACGATGATTTAATCCATTTTTGATCTTACTTAAAATCTTGATTTCAACAACATTGATTGTAATGATGTGTTTTGCATTCTCTCTCTTCCTCCACAGTGATAAAGAAGAAGGCTACAACGCATCAGATGAGACAAGGCAACATAAGTCGCAACCTTAGGACATAAAAGGTTCCTCTATGTTGTTTTTATCTTATTTTATGGGTAATTAATGTATTTTTCAAAAAGTTAACTCTATTAACTTTATTTTTGGATGGAAAATTAACATGGGGAGTAAGTGATAAAGAAACTTAAATTAAAGATATAAATGATTCAAAACTTTAGGTTTTGTTTGGGAGTTTGGAGGGGAAGGGAAGGAAGGGGATACTAGGGGGAGGGAGGGGAGGGAAGGGAAGGGAATTGGAGGGTATTCCCTTCCCTTGTTTGGGAGTTAAAAAAAGGCAAGGGAGGAAAATGGGGGGTTAATGAGATATTTTTACCATTTTACCCCTTTTTAAAATTAATATATTTTACAAACTAAATTAAATTTAAAATTTCTAACAAAATTATTTTTGTACTTTTCACAATATTAAAAAAGATAATATTTTTTTATGAAATTTCTACGCTACAAGCTACAAAAAAATTTCGTCAGAATACTCTTCGTCGAAAAGCGAGAGAAATTTTTCTCCGATGAAAATTTTTACAAAAATAAATTTTCTATCGAAATTTAGTTTCTGGCAAAAGTTTTGACGAAAATGATTTCCTCCATGAAATGCTTTAAACGTAAAAAATATTTCGTCAAAAATTTTGACAGAATGTTTTTCGTTCAAAATTTCGATGGAAATGTGTTCTGATGAAAATTTTGATGGAAATTATTTTGTCAAATATTTTGAAGGAAATGTTTCATTCGAAACTTTCGACGAAATTTAGATTCAATAAAGAATTTTGATAGAATATTTTTTCTGTCAAACATTTTAATCTAAATATTTTTCGTCAATTTTTTTTACGGAAAAATTTTCTGTTGAAATTTTTTTACAGTAATGTGTTCCGTTGAAAATTTTGCTGGAAATATTTTTTATCAAAAAAATTGACGAAAATATTTTCCGTAGAAAATTTTCGATGAAAATGTGTTTCCTTGAATATTCGACTGAAAATTTTTGTCAAAAAGTTTAGCAAAAATATTTCCGTCGAAAACTTTTGACGGAATGTAAATTCTGTAAAGAATTTTGGTGAAACTTTTCGGTTGAGATGTGTTTCGTCAAATTTTGGATGAAAAAATCTTCGTTGAAAGTTTCAACGGAATTTAGATTCGTCAATAGTTTTGACTGAATTCTTTCCCGTAAAAAATTTATATCAGTGATTATGACAAAATCTTGTTTCGTCTTTAGTTTTGATGAAAAAAATTTGACGTATGTGATTTTCATCATTATTTTTGACGAAATATTTTTTGTCGATAAATTTTATCGGTATTTGAGACTTTTCTAAAAATGTCACATTTAAAAATGATTCACATTTATGTAATTTTTACATTTTAATGCTAAGAGTAGATAAGTAATTTTTAATATTTCCCCACTCAAACCCCCCAAATTGGGGGAACTTTAATTTTAAGAAGAAAGAGGGTTTTGGAGGGTTTAGTAAAAATCCTCAATTCCTTCCCCTCCTTCTTTTAAACTCACAAATAAGAGGAGGGCTTACTAAAACCCTCCATTTCCTTTCCTTCCACTCCTAAAACCAACTCCGAAAGCCTTAGAGAAATGATAAGTGATTATAGCGGGGTTTTCAAAATTTTCCTTCAAATATATGCAATGATTTCATTGTATGTTCCACTTGGCCACGTTGAGCATTCGATAAAAAAGAAGTATGAGTCACTATCTTGAATGCGTGCATAATAAAAGCGAAGATTGATGATGAGCATTTAATACACCACAGCAATAATTGAGTTCGGTAATCGGTATCTTGCCGAAATACACCACATACATTTATTATGCAGGATTGGAGTTAAGGTGTATTTATTGAATATTATGAAAAACTGTAGTTTATATTATTATTATTTTTCCTGATCTTATTACATGTAGCACAGCACCACTTATCAAAATTTAGAAAGGAAGGTTACATTATCAATTTCACAAGACACGCCGCTGAAAATTCTATTATATTTTCTGTTAGTAAAGAACAACATTTTTATTTACCAAAAAAAAAAAAAAAGAACAACATTTCTAATTAGCCACAAATATATGTACTGGACTGTACGTAGATACTAGTTCAAAAGACTGCATATTTAATTATATATATCATAATTAGCCGGTCGTGAAATATGAGCACACACAATATAACTAGTGTTAAACTTGTTGATGACATATATATATATATATATATATATATATATATATATATATATGTGTGTGTGTATAGGTATGGTCCTTTGACACTTCATCTGAGAGTAGTTAGATCAAAAAAAATTAATGACTCTGATTTGTAAGTATGTGACACCATTGATTTTTTTTGATCTAATGGCTCTCATATGAGGTGTCAAATGATCCTACCTCATATATATATATATATATATGGGGCAGGATATTCTTACACCGGTGTAAGAGTTAGAAGTCTTACACTCAATCTTAAATATTGATCCACTTGTATCCAATGATTCACATTACAAAAAAATTTGAGCCCTTATAAAATAAGTGGAATCAACGGACAAAATTAAGAGTGTAACTTACACTGGTGTAAAATTATCCTGACACACACACATATATCGTTTACAAACTTCTTTTACAAATTACACTAAGTATGACCGGTCATATTGAAATATGACCGGTCATGCTAAGTATAATTTGTAAGAATTTGTAAACAATATTTTTTTTTATAAATATAACCTTCTCCATGTGTGTGTGTGAGTGTGTGAAATCATTAACATGACACTTAACAAATTTTTGGATTGAATTGAATCAGAGATTCTATAATTAAATAGTTACGAGTTTGGTCTTCATCATCTTTATTTTTGGATCTGTGTATTATTCACGCTTCTAGCATAAAAGACCCTTTATGAACGGATGCATTAGTGATATGTATAAAATTATTAATGTGACATTCACTTAATTAACAGTTTAAGATTTTGGATTGAATTGATGTTTTATAAAACCTAATCACCCAATAGATAAAACTCTATTTTTGTTGAATTTAATTAGACAAAACTTATCATAAGTACTTTAGTTACACTTGATATGCATAAATGTATATTTTACATAGACAGATATATTTTTAATATGAATCATTTAATTTTCATGCATATATATTAATTATGGGTTTTATAAGAATTATGTTGTAGGAAAAGTGATTGTGTAATGTTATAGATATTCGTTTTGCGTGCCATAAATTTTTTTTTAAAACATGTGGGCCCCACAAAATGTTGTGAGTGTAGGAAACTTTTTGTAGTCATGTTAAATGATAGAATGCAAACCCATTAATTATTGATCTGAATATAATATGATAGATCGTATTTATTTTAAAAAATTAATTTCTTTCTATCTCTGTTAACATATTATTTAATGTTTGTCGAGATATATAGTCTCACATTAGTTGGATGAACAACTAATATGGAGTTTATAAGGCCTTGAGCACTCCCACCCTTTGAGCTAGCTTTTGGGATGGTGTATCCCAAGGTTCTTTACATGGTATCAGAGCATCGCCATCCCTCACTTTCTCTTGTGGACTCTCTTAGTACCGGTAGGTTGGGCCTGTTGCATCATCCACTCTTCAAGCCCAATGGGCTTTCGTGTGAGGGGGCGTGTTGAGATATATAGTCTCATATTGGTTGGATTAACAACTAATGTGGAGTTTATAAGACCTTGGACACTTCCATCCTTTGAGCTAGCTTTTAGGTGGTGTATCCCAAGATTCTTTACAATATTTTTAAGCATTTGGAACTACTATTAGCTAATATAAACTTATGATAAAAGACTTAGCAACAAAAACTTGATTTACTTGCCCATTTTCTTTTTTTTTCTTTTTTTGTTGTTGGTAAATGTGGAGGGCAAATGCACAAAAAAAAGCCATTTTCTCTTTTAACTCATTGCCAAGGGAAGTCGTCAAGTCATGAACTCAAATTGTTTGACTTTGTCGCAAATAATAATGCAGTGCGAGTGCTGCTTCAAACTAATAATATCATTTTAATTATTTCTCATTAGACTGAGAATAGTATAGCTATACAAAGCTACAATATGCCTAGATCAAATTTGAAGGGAATCTCAATTATAAACACATGTTGTCTTGTCAATCACCGCCCTTTTACCCTGTTCATAATATCGTTGGACAACAAGACTAAGGCCGTTTTTAAGGGAAAAATATATTTAAAAGACGTAAAATTGTGTCATTTTATAAAAGAAGAGAGAGAAGATAGATAAAATAAAATGAGAGAGAATTATACAAAATAAATACACAAAAATAAAGATGACAATAAGACAAAGAGGCCATTCTTAGCTATACCTTACAACTTTTTTACATGAAGAGAGAATAAAATGACATAAAAACTATAGCAAAAAGAAGTAGTATACCGATCGTTCCAAGTAATAAAAGTGATGAAGTAGAGTATCGTCTCCACAGGGATTGTAGACCAAGTACTATAATAACCAGTCCCCTTAAGTTGAATGGAAAAAGAGGGTAGCAATAATTGTTGGTTCAAAAACAAAAAGTAAATTAAAAAGTAAATTGCGTATTTTTAGGGTTTTCTTAAGAAAGAGATGAAAAGAGATTGAATTATAAGAGATTGTGAAAAACAATTGTGAAAAGATTGCAGTAAGAGTACGAACACCTGCCTGATCCCCACCTTGTAATCTGAATATAAATTTACAAATGAATTACTCTTTTGATCAAACGATTCACCATCTTTTATTTAATTGGTTAAGCCCTAATCCCTTAGTGATCTTAACCTTATTAACCCTATTAGAACCCTAATCCCTTAGTGATTCCTTTTCAGGTTAATCATGCAATTCGGTGAATCTTTCGCGTTTGCAGTTCATGTAGCCTATCCCTAGTGCGTACATGAACAGCTATTTTCCTCCTGTTCGGGTATTAGGATCCCAATATCCCTATTGTGAATCCTAACCCTGGTGATCTGTTAGAATGATCAGATCTAAAAGATCAATGAGATGAAGAGCGAAGGGAAATAGATGCAAAAGGATAAACATATATAAATCAGATCCAAACTACAAGGGGTTCACATTCAGGGTTGTGACCCTTACCACAATACTAAGATCTAGCCAACCATATTCATGGCTGATCTCAAATAAAATTCAACAAGAAAGTAAATTACAAGAATGAATGAAGAACGAACGACGAACAGCCTCCTCTCTCTCCAATGACGGTCTCTTCTAGGTTTTCAATTTCGTGTCTTTTTCAGATTCTGCAACTCCTTATTTATAAGACCCACATTTCATCTTTTATTCCACTTTTGCCCTTTGATAGTTCAGCTGTAGTTTTTAAACCCACGCTTGCAGCGTCAATCTCACGCTGTGAGCGTGGATGCCTCCACGTAATCCCACGCTTGCAGCGTCAATCTCACGCTGTGAGCGTGGATGCCTCTGTAATCCCACGCTTGCAGCGTCAATCTCACGCTGTGAGCGTGGATGCCTCTGTAATCCCACGCTTGCAGCGTCAATCTCACGCTGTGAGCGTGGATCTTACTCTTTGCCAATCCTCATTTTCCTTCAGATTTGTTTGTTTTACCTGAAATTTGAGCATAAAATCAGTTAAACACTTTTGAAAGTGGAATTTAAGGATTATAACAAGATCCATTGCATTTTAGATGAGGAATAGTTCATTATTCTTCTCTTTTTGGCTTGAATTTACTTATGTGCTGACGGCACATCAAACAATTCCCAGATTTGAACGTTGCTGTCCCTAGCAATGTAATGAATCAGAAGAGAAACAAGATGAACTTCTGCAAAGAGACATCTGAGCATCTATATTTTAAGAATTTTAACTGCTATGCACTTATAACTTCATGGCAAAGAAAATCTGTGATAATACTTTTCAGTTTCATCAAGAATTTGGATCCCAGCTTGAATGTTTCTCACTAACATGCATATTTTTGTCACTCAGTGTTTGAGGGTTCTGCACTCAATCCCTCAATGTAGCAGTTAATCTTTGAGGTTTGAACATATTCTCAAATCCCTAAAAATAAGGAATCCATTTGCCATGCATCTACTGATCAAAAGGTCTTTGCAAGGTTGTAACTTGGCTTAGGCTAAGGTATGAATATTTGGGAAAGTAGCTAATTGTTACTGTATATGAGATTGAAGAACTATTAGTTGTTCATGCTCAGAAACAATTTTACTTAGTTCTTCCTTTCCTATTCATATTTTTCTTTTTCTTCTTCCTTCCTGACCTTTTTCTGCTTTTTCTGTTGCTATGCAACTTTTCATTTGTTCTCTTTTATCTCAGCTTTTGTTTTTGTCAGCACTTCAACTTCCATGAACCTCTTTTTTGAATTTTCTGTAATAAGTACTTCAATCTCATTCAAGGTGTGTCAATAGGAAAAGAAGTCATGTGTCTTATGGTTGAATCCAATAAGAAATAACAGGCTAAGGCTCAAATGGGCTAGCAATGACAATTTCTTTGGACAGTTATTTGGCCAAGTAACTACAAGAAGGAACTGCCTTTATCATCTCAGCCATGCATGCAAGCTAGAGAAACAATTCAAATTCAAGAAACCACTACACTGAGAGGTTTTCCTAATTTCTATTTTCAGCTCAATCTCTATGCTGTTTTCCAAACCAGAATCTAACTTCCAGAATTCACATCAGGCATTATCTTAGAAAGATTTACCATGAAGTAACTATACAGATAGGCAGACATCATTCTCAAATTAAATGCACAAATGAATATTCACAGATATCATTGATTCATTCCAATTCAAGACTTGAAGCAACATGTCAAACCTGAGATTGCTTGCTTTGGAATTCAAATTTTTTTTTTTTTTTTTTTTTTTTTATATATGCAAAACTGAAATGAAATGAGAAGGAAAACTAAAACTAATTAAAACAGTAAATGTGTTAAGAAACTCCCTTTTGTGTTCCACATCTAGCAATGTTTCGCATGTGCGGCATGCGACCCAATTCCCAGATTTAGAACATTGCTGTCCTCAGCAACAACTATTTTCAGCACCAAGTACACATTCTGTCAACTGGAACATGCACATCTTTGTTAATCAACAAAACAACAATTTTTTTTTTTTTTTTTTTCAAAGATATTGCATCAAAAGGGAACTTCTTTCATCATATTGTCTTCCAACAAAATCAAACAAGGAAATTGACTTAAAAACATTAAAACTGAAATTAAAAATTGTTTTTGAAAAGATAGAGGATCATCAGTAATCCTCCATGGTGTCATCATCAGCTGGGGGTGAGGAATGTGGATGCTGTGATCTGAAATCAGTGGTGTCAATCCCACGATCACTGCACAGTCTTTCAAGCATACCCCGCATGAACCTTTGCTCAATCGTCATGTCTTGCATCTGACGATCCAATCTCTGAAGAAGTACCATTTCTTCAGAAGGTGCTGCTGCCGATACAGATGCAGATGCTGGAGCTGGTGGCGGTATTGGTTGCTGTCCACCCAAAGCACACGACGCCTTCCAGATGGAATGACGGTTGGACTCTGCCCTCATTGTATGAAAATTGGCTTGTGTAAGCTCCTTTTTTACTTTTACATCATCAGCCTCATCATTATCAATTTCCACCCCAGCTTCCAAGCAAAGGTGCTCTATCAAGGAGCTGTGGGCTAGATGGATCTCAGCTTTTTTCTGGGTGATGATGTATACAATCCTTTCAGACAGTAGAGCAGCAATATCCAAATTCTCCTCACTCATGAGGGTATAAAGCAGTGCCGCTCTTTCAACATTCACATCACTCATATTGGTAGAAGCTATGATTGTTGAGTTGATAAATGTATGCCAGAACATCGCTTCAGGATTCAGATCCAACCTTTCCAATTTCTCAGGTACCCCTGAATTTCCACTTTTTGTTTTCCAAGTGGCATAAGGATGGGTGATTGCACTTTTGATTCTTTCAGCAGTCTCTGGCATATCCTCCCAGTACAGTCCGGTTTCTTCAGAAGGTTGCATTTTGTTATAGGTTTGAGCAAAATAGCATGCCTTGCTCCTGTCAAAGCTGGTGCCCAGAAATGTCTCTATTACGGCGGGAGAGAAAGAAATCTCATGTCCCCGAACCCAACTTTTCCTTGTTGAGTCCACCATTTCCAAGTCAGCATTTGCACAAAACTCTTTGAGAATTGTACTTGAACTTGGACCAGCAAATCGCACCAGTTTGTTCCACCTTCTTCTTTCGGCTGTTATCCTGACCGGACAGTCAGGATCCATAAAGGCACTAATTTGTCTTTCCGAAATGATCTTCTTAGGTTCAAACCATTGATAGTACCGTTCTTGAGCCTCAGGGGACAAGAACCTAGTACTATCAAAAATGGAGGAAGAAGACGTTCGCGGCCTCTTTGTGCCAGCAGCACTACTGTCGCCTGTTTTCCTCCCTGGGCCAGCTCCCTTTGTGGTTCTTTTGATTTGCTTGTCCTACACTCAGAAAAATTCCAACATAGAATTCAAGCATGTTCATTTCAGCATTGTAAGTACACAGACCCATATCCCATATCCAGATGCATACGAATTCAAGCATATGCAATTTTTGTCATCTACCCATGCCCAAAGCTTGAAAGAAATCATTGGCACAGAAACTTTTAATTGATCAAAGATATATTTGTACCAAATATCTTATGCATTTACAGCTATTTGTGCTTTGACACATTCATACCAACACATTTCTTTGAGAAAGATAGAATCCTTGGATCATTTTCATATAAACACACAGAAAAAGAATTGATACATGGTATCTCTGAATGGTCAATTTGTATTTTTCACAAAGAAGCAGATACTCATTCTATACAAACTACCACTCAAACATTCCATGTTATTTTGAGAGATCAACCATCAGATCCTTACAACCATCACTCATCACCATGGAATGTGTAAGTGATACAACCATGAAAGAAAAAAATTGAGATGATTAAGAATCATGAGAGTTACCTTTCCTCCAGCCATTTGAATGCAAAAATAGAAAACCTGATGTAAGTGGTGGTGCTACTGGCGGTGCACTGTGGTGGAGATGTGGTGGTCTTGAGGGTGCTTGATTCACAAAGGATGGAAGGAAGGGTATGGTGAGGAGAAGAGAAGAGAGGAAGAGGGAGAAAGGAGGGAGCGACGGCTGTTGTTGGCTGTGGAGAGGATTCTGAGAGTGAGAGAATGGGAATGATGGGTGTGTGAGTGGTTTAGGGTTTTTAATGAAAAACCCTCGACCGTTCAGCTTCACGCTCGTAGCGTGACTCCCACGCTGTAAGCGTGGAGCTTTCTGACCATTCACGCTCGCAGCGTGACTCCCAGCGTGAAGCTGACCATTCACGCTGGAAGCGCTGAAGCGTGGAGGTCACTGGCATTCACGCTCCAAGCGTGACGGTTGACGCTCCCAGCGTGGAGGTCACTGGCATGTCACGCTCCAAGCGTGACGGTTGACGCTCCCAGCGTGGAGGTCACTGGTATTTCACGCTCCAAGCGTGACGGTCTTCGGCATTTTCACGCTCACAGCGTGACGTTTCCTATTCATCCACGCTGTAAGCGTGGATCCCACGCTTGGAGCGTGGAACCTTCTGTTTTGTCACGCTAAAAGCGTGAAATTCACGCTGACAGCGTGAAACACCATTTTTTTTTTTTTTTTTTTTTTTTTTTTACCCCTGTTGGGTTGCCTCCCAATGAGCGCTTGTTTAATGTCACGAGCCTGACAGAAATCTTTCAAGATTTAGGAGAAGATAGAGGGACAGAAATTGTGTCTCTATAAATATCTCCACCATGATAAATCTTCAATCGACACCCATTGACCTTGAAAGGTCTTTCTATGTTAAGAGGGGAAATCTCAACTGTCCCGTATGGGAATATCTTTTTAATCACAAAAGGACCAGACCAACGAGATTTTAACTTGCCCGGAAATAACCTTAATCGGGAGTTATATAAGAGTACCTGCTGTCCTGGTTTAAACTCTTTAGGCTGAATTCTTTTGTCATGCCATTTCTTTGTCTTTTCTTTATAAATTCTGGCATTCTCATAAGCTCCTAGCCTAAACTCATCCAACTCGTTCAATTGCAGCAATCTTTTAGCATTGACTTTTGAGGGCTCAAAATTTAAAAATTTAATAGCCCATAAAGCCCTATGCTCCAATTCTACAGGAAGATGACAGGATTTACCATAAACCAATTGGAATGGTGACATACCTATTGGTGTTTTGAACGCAGTTCGGTATGCCCAAAGCGCATCATCCAGTTTCTTAATCCAATCCTTCCTTGAATTATTCACTGTTTTTTCTAAAATCCTCTTCAGCTCTCTATTGGAGATTTCCACTTGTCCGCTAGTCTGAGGATGGTACGGTGTTGCCACCTTGTGAGTAACACCATATTTTGCAAGCAAACTCTCAAATTGCTTATTACAAAAATGGGTTCCTCCATCACTAATGATTGCACGAGGGACTCCAAAGCGGGTGAAAATATTTCTTCTTAAGAACGAAATCACCACTCTTGCATCATTTGTGGGTGATGCGATTGCTTCTACCCACTTGGATACATAATCCACAGCAACTAAGATGTATTGATATGAGTAAGACTTAGGAAATGGTCCCATGAAGTCAATTCCCCATACATCAAAAAGTTCCACCTCCAATATACAGTTGAGAGGCATCTCATCTTTTCGTGAAATATTCCCAGTTCTCTGGCATCTATCACACTTCTCCACAAAATTCCGTGTATCTTTAAAGATTGTTGGCCAATAGTAGCCACTTTGCAATATTTTCTGCACAGTTCGGTTAGTTCCGAAATGACCCCCGTAATCAGACGCATGGCAATGCCATAGAATATCTGGTATCTCGAATTCAGCAACACACCTCCGAATAATACCATCAGCACATTGGAAATATAAGAATGGATTATCCCAATGGTACCTCCTCACATCATGTAAGAATTTTTTCTTTTGTTGCCAAGTCAAATCATCTGGAATTTCACCAGCAGCTTTGTAATTTGCAATATCTGCAAACCATGGATGCATAATTATTGCCATCACCTGTTCATCAGGAAAGAATTCATTGATCTCAACTTCAGGTCCTTCTTGTAGTTGCTTATTTTGAATTCTTGACAGATGATCAGCAACTTTATTTTCCACACCAATTTTGTCCCTAATTTCTAAATCAAACTCTTGAAACAAAAGCATCCATCGCAACAATCTTGGCTTTGCATCTTGCTTGCTCATTAAATGCTTAATGGCAGCATGATCAGTAAAAATAACAACTTTAGAGCCTATCAGGTAAGACCTAAATTTGTCTAATGCATAAACTACTGCAAGCATTTCTTTCTCAGTTGTGGCATAATTTGCTTGTGCCTCATTAAATACTTTGCTTGCATAGTAAATAACATGTAACAATTTATTCTTACGCTGACCAAGAACTGCTCCCATAGCGTATGCGCTAGCATCGCACATGAGTTCAAACGGAAGATTCCAATCTGGTGCTATCAGAACTGGTGCTGTGGTTAGTTTTTCTTTTAATGCATTGAATGCATCAAGACAAGCTTCATCAAACAGAAACTCTTTGTCTTTTACCAACAGCTGGCTAAGAGGTTTTGCAATTTTTGAGAAATCCTTGATGAATCTTCGATAAAACCCTGCATGACCTAAAAAACTTCGAACTCCATTAATGTTAACGGGAGGAGGAAGTTTTTCAATAAGCATCAATTTAGCCTTATCAACTTCAATGCCCTGTTTGGAAATCTTATGGCCCAATACTATGCCATCTTGTACCATAAAATGGCATTTTTCCCAATTAAGCACTAAATTAGTTTCCTGACATCGCTTCAAAACTTTAGCTAAATTAACTAAGCATGAATCAAAGCAGGAACCAAACACAGAAAAATCATCCATAAAAACCTCTAAAAATTTTTCTACCATATCAGAAAAGATAGAAAGCATACACCTTTGGAATGTTGCAGGTGCATTGCAGAGGCCAAATGGCATTCTTCTGTAAGCAAAGATTCCAAATGGGCATGTGAAAGCCGTCTTTTCCTGATCCTCTGGTGCTACTGGAATTTGATTGTACCCGGAATATCCATCCAAGAAACAATAAAAAGCGTGACCTGCTAATCTTTCCAGCATTTGGTCAATAAATGGAAGAGGAAAATGATCCTTCCTGGTGGCTGAATTCAACCTCCTATAGTCCACACACATCCTCCAACCTGTGATAGTTCTTGTGGGAATCAGCTCATCCTTCTCATTTTTAATGACAGTTAATCCTCCCTTTTTAGGGACTGTCTGTACTGGACTTACCCAAGCAGTGTCAGAAATGGGGTAAATCATTCCAGCATCCATGAGTTTCATCACCTCTTTTCGAACTACTTCTTTCATTGTTGGGTTTAATCTTCTCTGAGGTTGCCTCAGTGGTTTGATATTCTCTTCCATCAAAATCTTATGAGTACAGAAGGATGGATTTATTCCCTTCAGATCAGAGATGGACCACCCAATAGCTGTCTTATGTTCTTTAAGTATTTTCAATAGCTTCTCTTCTTCAGAAGGAGACAATTCTTTACTGATGATGACTGGGTATTCTTCTGTATTTCCCAGAAAGGCATATTTAAGAGTGTGAGGTAACTCTTTTAATTCAACCTTTGGTGGTTTAGAGATTATGTCTTCTTCTTTTTCCAACACCTCAAAAACAGTTCCTTGCCTTTCTTGAGAATCTTCTTCATCTAAGTCATTGAACTCTTCTTCATCTTCTATATCACCGATGTTCACTTCTTTGACTGCTTCTTCAATCACATCAAGTTTGAAACAGTCATTGTGGTCGGATGAATTCTTCATAGCTTTGAACACGTTGATTGTAACTGTCTCATCATTCATACGTAGCTCAAGCTTTCCTTGTTCAACATCAATCATAGCTCTAGCCGTAGCTAAAAATGGTCTTCCTAGTAGAAGAGGTATTTCACTCTCTTCTTCCATATCCAACACAATGAAGTCTGCAGGGAAGATGAATCTGTCAACTTTGACAAGTACATCTTCAATGACTCCGTTAGGTTTTCTCAATGAACGATCTGCCAATTGTAAGGAAACCTTTGTTGGCTTTAGTTCAGAGATTCCTAAGGCTTTGCATAGTGAAAGTGGCATCAAGTTTATGCTTGCCCCAAGATCACATAATGCCCGACCCACATCAATGTTGCCTATAGCAATTGGGATGTTAAAGCTTCCTGGATCTTGAAGCTTTGGTGGAAACTTCTTTGTTATGATGGCACTACATTCTTCGGTTAGTGCAACTGTTTCACATTCCTGCAACTTATGTTTTCTAGACAATAAATCTTTCATAAACTTAGCATAATTTGGCATGTTAGCAAGAGCTTCAGCAAATGGAATATTAATATGCAGTTTTTTAAAAATATCTAAAAACCTGGCATACTGTTGTTTCTGCACTTGCTGCTTGAGCTTCATGGGATAAGGTACTTCCTGAAACCGAGAAAAGTCATTTGTTGATTTTGGAGTCTCAACAGCTTTCTCCTTTTCCTTCTTCTTGTCTTGCTTTGCAGGTTCTTCATGCTCTTTGATTGATGGTTCTTCCTTTTCCTCTACTCCCTTCAATGGTTCATCTATCTTTTCTGGCTGGACCATTTTAGGCTTTTCTTGAGGAGTGATCACAATTCCACTTCTAGTCACAATGGAATTACAATCCTCTTTGGGATTTGCAATTGTATCTCCAGGAAACTGCCCCGGGGTTCTGTCAGCTAATTGTTTGGATAGCTGTCCTATTTGAGTCTCCAGATTCCGAATGGAAGCATCTTGATTTTTGTGATAAGCCCTGGTTTCTTTCATGAAAGCACTTGTACTTTCCATGTGATCATTTGTAGTCTTAGAAAGCTGTAGCATGGCTTTCTCTAAATCAGATGGCTCTTTTTGCGGGAGAGGAGGAGGTTGTAGAAAGTTATTGGATTTATAATCCAATCCTCCCCCTTGATTTCTTCTTTGAAAATTGTTTCCTTGACCACTGTTCTGATTCCTTTGATATCCCTGATTGTTTTGTGGTGGCCTTGGATCATACCACACTCCATTAACCTGGAATGCATCAGCTCCCATAAGTGTGGGACACTCATTGGATTCATGTTCCTCCGTACAATATTCACAAGTAATTGAGTTGACTTGACTTTAACTTGAGCTGGTTGAGTGGACTGGACTTCTGTTGAGGCATTTTCATTTCGTGCCAGGTGGTCAATCAACTCTAAAGTTTCTGCTG